>JAJONR010003444.1:0-32464 GCA_029582245.1 Solanum etuberosum | reverse complement strand
TCTTGCCGGAAGAGCGGCGTGAGAGAGAGAGAGAGGCGGCGGATCTTGAGAGGGGAAGAGAGAATGGGGGGATTAGATTTAGGGTTTTGGGTCTTTTAGGTTTTAAAATAGGAGAGAGAGGACTTGATCTCAGCCGTTGAGATCAAGTGAGATGGAGGGTCGCGATTATTTTGGCATTTGATGGACGGATGAGATTAGATCAAGTTGGATTTGGAATGGCTAAAATTGAAATAAAATTGGCTAGGATTGAAATGAAAAGGTGGTTACAATTGGAATAAGATAAGCTATAGATTAAATAAATTGGAGTAGAATAGGCTAAGATTTAAATGATTTAAGGGAAGATATAAGAAATGCTATCTGATTAATAAAATACTACATATATTATAATATTTTCATATAAATTATACACATTAAAAACATTTAAGTAAAATAATTATTTCGAGTTTGACTATCAATAAACGTAATAATTTAATTTAATTTCAATAATCTTGGCGGATTATGAAATAAGCATGCGAAAATAAATAAATAATTTTTAGACAAAAACGATTAAAATTTTAAAGTCGAAAATACGTTTTAAAAATACATATTCAATCGAATAGCACTCCCGAAAGGGTTAAAGGTCGGTCAAAATTGGGTGTCAACATCATCCACAAATGAATGGTTAGGCAGAGCGTACTATTCAGACATTAGAGGATATGTTGAGAGCTTACGTGATCGATTTGAGGTTAGTTGTGATGATCACCTACCACTCATAGAGTTCTCCTATAATAGCTTCTATTCTAGTATTCAGATGGCCCCGTATGAGGCACTATATGGGTGCAGATGCAGGTCCTGATTGGTTGGTTTGAAGTAGGTGAAGAACCTTGATTGGGCCAGATTTGGTTCACGAGGCTATGGAGAAAGTTCAGCTCATCAAAGATAGACTAGATACAGCTCAGAGTGATGAGAAGTCTTATGTAAATGTGAGGAGAAGGGACTTAGAGTTCAGAATCGATAATTGGGTTTTCCAGAAGGTGTCACCTATGAAGGGGGTGATGAGATTTGGATAGAAAGGGAAGCTCAGTCCTAGATATGTAGGTCCTTACAGAATCCTGAAAAGGGTTGGTAATGTGGCTTATGATTTAGAGTTACCAGCAGAACTAGCAGCGGTTCATCCTGTCTTTCACATTTCCTTGTTGAAGAAGTGTATGGATGATCCGACATCGATAGTACCATTAGAGAGTGTGGATGTGAAGGATAGTCTCACTTATGAAGAGGTGCCAGTTGAAATTCTTGACCGTCAGGTTCGTAGGTTGAAAAATATGGAAGTCACTTCAATAAAGGTTGTGGAGGAGTCTGTCCTTAGAGGGAACTTCTTGGGAAGCAGAAGAGACATGATGGCCAAGTATTCTCACCTATTTCCTTCCGATTTCGTTTTAGCTTGAGGAAATAGTTCCTCTCCAGTCGTTCAGTTTACTCTTGTGTAATTCAGTCTCAGTATCTTGTTCCCTCAATTATCCTTGCATTTCAGCTCATTTGCATGTTCATTGAACTTAGTTCAGTTAGATATCAGTTTCTAGTACCCAGTAATAGGGATTATAGCCCTTCGCTCCGTACTCAGCTTGTTTAGACTTTATTCGAGGACAAATGTTCCCAATGGGGAGATATCGTAACACCTCAGATTCAAGAAGATAGGAAAAAATACAGCTTTCCATGATCTGGTGCAAAAACCAACGGAAGACACTGATGGTCTGTCGTTTGACACACGGTCTATAGGTGGGCCCGCAGTTGCCCAGTCCAGTTCTCTAAAATGTCAGGTCCCAGAACTTTTATAAGGTTCACCTGAACGATTCGTTATTCAACGCATGATCCGTAGGTAGGTCTCGTAGGTGAGTCCCATACTTAGAGGAATTTCAGGAGTGAAAGATGAGACCTATGGTCGTGGTCCACGGTTCGTCAGTGTGCCCCACGGTCCATAGGGTGGGTTCCATCGTTGGGGTCCAAGATTCAGTGTTCTCTGATCCCACCCACAGCTAACTAATATGGTCCGTGGTTGGACCTACGGACCTACGGACCGTAGGTCTAGCCGTAGGTGAGGGCTAGCAACTATTTAGAGAAAAATGGCTTTTGGATCAACTTCAAATTGTCGAATTTTTTAGCACAAATTTAATTAGGTGGCCCATGACAACCTATCAAATTAGAGATAATTGAATCTTCTTTCCAACGCCACCGAGTTTGCTAAAATCCAAGCTTGGAGTAAAGAGTTATGCTTGTTTTAGTGAAGCCCTATCATGGCAGACCTCGAACCACGACCCATTTGACGGTTAGTGGTTCAAACGACGGCCCGTCAGCCTCCTCGTGAGTGGTACTTCGTCAGCTTTAAGTTAAGGTCTTTTTTGTCTTTTCCACTATGTTTTGGGCACTTAAACTACGTTGTTTGATGCCTAAACTACGTCGTTGTACTCAGTCTAAGCCTAATAATCTAGTCATACATACCCAGAACCCTCATTCTAAAAAAATCATCCAAGTTAGAACGAAAAGAAGAGAAAGAGGTGCCAGTTTCTTTTAAGAACAAGCAGTCGTGTTCTTCAAAGTTCAACCCCGAATCCAAAGGATTTCTCCGTAGATTTCGTGACCAAGTATATGGAATTTCACTAGTGGATTCCTTTCATCCATTAGGTCCCTAGAATTCAGTTAGTTTCTTGATTCTTCATATCTTGTTTAGACCTAGGGTTTCTAAAACCTTGAAGATTCATTGGAATTTTAGTTGTTGTAGTATCCTTAATCGAAATAGCATCTTTTCTTGGAAAGTTTGCATAATTTCCTGTATAAAACTCAAAACCCTAGTTTGTGTAACTTCTCTTAGTTCATAAATTATACTTGCTAGGTTGGTAAATAGAAAATCATGCTCTAGGGCCCGAATGACACATTATATGTATATAAATGTTGCATTCTCAGATGGCATGTCAATATCTTGAGATATTCAGCATTTCAGTACATCTTAGTTCATATGTAATCAGTTGGGAGTAGACTTAGCACCTAGTTGGACTAGGGTTCAGGTACCCTCAATTTCCCAGAACTACGTGCTCGCGTAGGTTTATAAGTCTCCTCAGTTGGGCATCAGGTTTAGTGATCATGCTACAGTCATGCATGTATACCCCTGACAAGGTATATTGAGTCCTCTCGATGGGGCATATACATTGGACTCCCCGTTTAACTCACATGGCTTATGTCGGTTAATAGTAGCTCCCACACTCAGACTCTTAGTGCATTGACCAGGCTTTCAGTATTTACTTCAGTATACAGTTCAGCATGTTATCTTCATGATTAGTACTTTGTCATTGCATTTAGTTTATCTTTCAGTTATGCTTCAGTATATATCTATATCCTTATTCAGATTATATCATTGCTCAATTATTCATTATTCAGCTTATATACTTTCATCAGCTTAGCATATCTATACTCTGCATGCTCAGTACATTCCAAGTACTGACGCATACTTTGCACTACATTGTTTCATGATGTAGGTTCAGGCACTCATCATCCAAATCACGCTTAGATCAATTCTCGATTTGACTTCAGCAGCTTCAGTGGTGAGTCCTCATATTTCGAGGACAATAGATATGCTTTCTATTTTAATCTTTACTTTCATTTTTCAGTTTTTTTAGAGTTAGCTGAGGGCATGTCCCAGTAACTCAACTCAGTTAGAGGCCTTTCATACATAGTAGTATATTCAACTTTAGTTGTTAAGTGTTTGTTCCTCTTATAACTAAACTCCTATTATTTTATATATATTCAGACTAGTTGGATTTTTCCTCGTATTCAGATATCCACTATTTTTAGCTTCTGCATAGTACATGTTTTACTCAGCTATTTGCAGTATACTTGAAATATGTCAGACTCAAGGTTAGCTTTGGGTCACTTGTGATCCTAGGTCTCGTGTTACGTCTATGGGTTAGCCACGGGGTGTGACACCATTACAAGCCTAAAAATACCTTAAAGATCTTGCATGAACTAGGTTGTGTGACTATTGGAAACTATAGGCAAACATATGGGATGAAGCTTGCATGTATTTCTCTTTAGAGAGAGAGTATTGATTCTTAACTTCTTTGTTTATATGCTTTTTGAGAGCATAGAATCGTTCTTGTTGTGAGGGCAGTTGAATTTATTTTTTGAAACATGGTTTTGCTTTAGAAAGGAAGCTAAGTGAGCTTGAGATTAGATTGATACCGGCTAGTCATCATTTGAAACTTTTTAAGAATGATTGAGTGTTGTATATGCTTGATAGTAGTCTTGTGGTAGCACTTGCATGTTAGATCTCATTGAGAAATATTGTAGACAACCTTGTGGAACTGATTGTGTTGTTGATTTACTTGAGGACAAGCAAAAGTTTAAGTTGTGAGTGTTGATAAGTGGTGAATTTCCACTCATTTGATGCCTTTTTAGTTGAACAATTAGTGTCCTCCATGCCTAATTATATCCTATTTTAATATAATTTTTATGTTTTGCAGCTATGAAGGCTAACAGACAAGGCAAAGATGAATACATGAAAAAGAGGCCAAAAGAATTGAAAGGAGTACAAACTCCCAACTGGGAGTCACCTAACCAAAAGGGAGGATTGCCCAAGTGTCCTGACCTCACCCAACATGACAGTTCTCACAATTGAAAATATTCAAGGCAGGTCGGTGGGTTGAAAGAGTAAAAGGCCACTCGCTGAAGATCATTAGAGGAACTAAAAGACCATCACCGAAGGTGTCAGTTTTCAGAATTAAAATGAAATCTTATAGGGCGAAAAAGGTGGTGATCGATAATCTACCAAATGTGACAGTCAGACTCGACCAAGTCTGCCAACTGATGTTCAAATACCTGAAGCCTGTAGAAAATGAAGGGAAAACTGAAGGACAAACAGTGATCCACCTAACTTTATTGGCGAGCCCGACTAATGCCGCCGAGTTGGTCATGTAGTCAATTTTGGGCTAAAATTTTGGAAACTATAAATAGGCCTAAAGAGAAAAAATGTATCAGTTGTTAGAATCACTTTCCAGAATCACTTTTGAGAGTTAGTTTTGAGAAAATTAGTCTTTTTACCTTTGAAGAACATTCTTAGTTTTGGGATTTTCAATAACCTTGTATAGACGATTGGAGGTTCAAATCCTAGTGGGTTTTGAATATTGATGTTAAATTTAATTCCCTATTGGCTAAATTCATCATGGGTATATTCTCTTTTTCCTTTTTGATGTTTGGCTAAAACCTCAAATATAGGTGTGTGATTATGGGTTTGGGTGTTGATTTATTGTAGTGGATTTTGTGTCTTGCTCTATTTTATTGTTGTAGATACATATTTTTAAGCTAATTAGCGTAGGGTTAATTCATGGGTTAAGGTTCCAAACTTAATCCTAGCCTAGATCTTTGATTGATACTCTAAAGAGATCAATTGGAGTGGGTAATTAGTTTAATGCCTGCAATTTAGTTTTGTTTACTATAATTTGCTTGAAAAGAAATTGTGGTCTGATGCTAGTTGCTAAATCTGATTGAAAGAGAGATTCTAGTAAGATGTTGGGTTGATTTATGATGCACATAGATGAGACCAAAAGGAGAATCTATGATCTAATTAAATGAGATCGAAAAAAGATAGGTTTTATTTAAGATTACCCAATCTATCCATGATTGTTTAGCGATAATGAGCAAGCACAACTACCCCTACTTAGCGTCGATACCAATCCCCACACCCCTAGATCATGTTTTACTTGATTGAAATCCATCTTTTAGTTTAATTGTGTTGCTTTATAACAAAACTCTTTTCATAAATTTGGTGGAATCATTCACCCATCTCTTTTAATTGCTACAAATGAATTGGTTCACACTCTAAATTTCCTAATTGAATTCCTTGAATTATATCACTCTCCATGGGATTCAAACCCGACTCTTAGCTAGGTATTTTAATTTCTAATGATCGTTTATTCTATTACTTGTTTCGAGGGTAGCTTGAACATTATCACAAGGTAAGGATGAATCTATGAAAAAGAGGCAAAAAACATTGAAAAGAGTTAAAACTCTCAGCTGAGGCCTAATAGAGTGGATGGATCACCCAACGGGTCTTAACCTATCGTAAAGTTATAGAGTTCACTTCTGAAAATATTCAAGGCAGGTAAGACAAGTAAAGTGCAAAAGGGGATTGTGCGAAGCAGTTGGGCGAGCTAAAAATTCCATTGCCTAAAGTGACAGAAGGTTGAACCAAACTGAAGGCTAAAGTAAGAAAACAGGGTGGTCATCGGCGATTCACCGAACATGTAAGGCTGACTCATTTGAGTTTGCTGACGGAGGTTCAAACACCTGAAGCCTGAAGATAAGAAAGCCCAAGCTGATGAACAAGACGACGGTCCACCGATTGAGTAAGTGAGCTTGACTAATGTCGCTGATTAGGACCCGCATGGAATTTCAGGCTTTTAGGGAATTTATAGATAGACCAAAGGAGAGATAAAATGCAATTTTTAATATTTTTTATCACTTTTGTCATCTAGATTCTTTTATTTTTATCTTCCTATCTCTAGAAAATATTTTTTGAATATTTCTTAGTGTTGGGGTTTTGAACAATTTGTAATTGACAATTGAAGGTTCAATTCAAAGTGTATGTTAAAGATTATTGTTGATTATCAACACTTTGATGGCTGAAAATATAATTGGTATAATTTCTTTTCCTTTTATGATGATTGACTAAAACTCTAATTCTAGGAGTGTGATTATGGAGTTGGGTGTTAACTAATTTAGTGGGTCTAGTTTCTTGCTCTATTTTTTATGTTTATTCATGGATTTGAGCTATTTAGCATAGGGACAATTTATGGTCTAAGGTTGCAAACTTAGTCCCAGCTTAGATCTTTCATTGATGCTTGAAAGAGATTAAATAAAGTAGGTAAATATCTTAATACTTGCAAATCAGATTTGATTGTTGTAGTTTGCTCGAAGAGAAATTGTAGTTCCGTTTCTAATTACCAAATCTACTCGAAAGAGAGATTTCATAAGGTTTTGGGTTGATTTTTATCCTTACATGGATGAGACTGAAATGAGATTCCATGATATGACACCTCGAGATCGAAAGAAAACTTGTATCATTTACGATTACCCAACCTATCCATGATTATCTAGCATTGTTGAGCAAGCACTTGCACCCCCATTTGATGTTGATACCGACTCCCACACCCCTAGATCGTCTTTTACTAGTTGAAATCCTATTTTTAGTTGAATTATGATAGTTGATTTCAAATTCTTTTTTAAAATTTGGTGGAATCATCCACTTATTTGTCCTAATTGCTACAATGAATTAATTTATATTTTAATTTCCTTATTCAATTATTCAATTTAGATCACTCCTTGTGGGATTCGACCTCGACTCTATTGTTGGGTATTTATATTGCTAGCCATCGCTTATTTATTTAATTATTTTTGTGAGTAATTTGAGTGTTATCATGTAGCCTTCATGCATAAGTTAGAAATTTTCATGTCCACGATGTTATCCTCCCTAGAATTTTGTTTAGCAAAGGTTGACATTACACTATGGATAATCTTTTGGTGCTTAGAGGAATCCCAAGGTATCTTATAGCTAGGCAACTCACCCTTAACCATGCCAGTCAACTCTAAAATTTGATCATGTACCCTTGGACTTAGTACTCCGAAGTATACAAAATACTTTTGTATGTTGACTTGAGTAGAGATGCAACTGAGAATTGATTAAAACATTGGAATAACATTTTCACTGATTAAGCATCTCCTTGACTAAATAATAATCGATCATCTGCAAAGCTCAATTGGAGGATTTTCAATTTATTGCACGTGGGATGAAATTGAATTTTTTTTGTCCTGGTGGATAGTCTTTAATAATGTATTTAAGTACTCCATGGCTATAACAAAATTATACGGTGACATAAGGTCACCTTGCCTTAGACCTTTCTTAGCATCAAAAGGAAGAGTTGGTTCCCCATTTATCACAACAGAGTAGGATACTAAGGTTATACAAACCATTATACTCTTCAAAAATAACTCTAGGAACACCCATTAAAGAGAATCATAGACTTTCTATAGATCCACTTTCAGCATACATCTAGGACTTATGCCCTTCCTTGAATATGCCTTGACCAATTAATGACTCAAATTGATGTTGTCAGAAATAAGCCTCCTAAGTAGAAAAGCCAATTGTCTTCCGTCAATAATGTCATTCATAAAAGTGCTCAATATCATGTTAATAATTGTTGATATGATATTTGATAATGTTCAAACTATTGTAAAAAATAATCAGAAGAGTAAGCGGTAATTAGCAAAAAAATACCCAATAAGAGAGTCAGGGTCGAATCTCACAAGGAGTGATTTAATGCTAGAAATTTGATTAAGAAATTAAGAATGAAAACCAATTCTTTGTAGTAATTAGAACAGATGGGTGGATGATTCCACCAAATCTACTGTAAGAGTTTTGCTATAAATTATCACAATTAAACTAAAATCAGAGATTAAATAAAGAAGTGATGATCTAGGGGTGGGGAGATTGGTGTCAATGTCAAATAGGGGTACACGTTCTTGCTCAATAATGTTAGACAAACATGGATATGCTGGGTAATCTTCAATGACACTAAACTTCTTTTGATATCAAAGCATCATATCATAGAATCTCCTTTCTGTCTCTTTGATGTGAATCACAAATCAACCCAATACCTTACTAAAATCTCTCTTTCAAGCAGATTTGGAAATTAGAATTGAACCACAATTTATATTTCAAGCAAACTACATGAATCAAATATAAATTGTAGGAATTAAACTATTTACCCACTTCAATTAGTCTCTTTCAATCATCAATCAAGATCTAAACTAGGATTAAGTTTGCAACCTTAACCCATAAATTAACCCATGTTAAATATCTCAAATCCATGAATGTACTGCAGTAAAATTGAGTAAGACATAAGACCCACTAAATTAACTCAACACCCAACCCCATAATCACACCCCTAGAATTGGGGTTTTAGCCAAGCATCATAAAAGGGAAAAAAAGTATACCAATTATGTTTTCAACAATTAGAGAGTTTAAATTAAGCAATAATCTTCAACACCCACTTTGGTTTGAACCTTCAAATTTCAATTACAAGATTTTTCAAAAACCCCAAAAACTAAGAAGTCTATTTCTCAATGGGTAAAAGTTCTCAAGCTAAATTTCAAAGATAAAAGATTAATAAAAGATCCCCTTAATTTTCTCTCTCCTTTGGGCTATTTGTAGTTCCCCTAAAAATTAGTCCAAAATTCTATGTGCGACTTGTTCGACAACATTAGTTGGGCTTACCTAGCACATTCGACGGATCGCCATTTGCTCTTTCGCTCACCCTTCCTTAGCTTCAGGCTTCTGTTGTTTGAACATCAGTTGGCGAAATTTATCGAGTTAGCCTTTCACATTCAGTGAATCAACTGTTACCACCTTGTTCGCCCATTCAACCTTCATTTTATTTCAAAAGTCTTTCACCTTTGGAGATGGAACTTCTAGCTCGCCTAATGACTTCGGTGGATCACAATTTCCACTTTGTTTTGCCGACCTGCCTCGAATATTTTCCTTCATAAACACTGTCACTTTAGGTGATATACGACCTATTGGGCGATCCAGCCTTTTGGTTAGATGAATCTTAGCTGGGAGTTTACACTCTTTTCAATGTTGTTGGTATCTTTTTCATTAATTCATCATTACCTTGTCCTTTGGCCTTCATAAATGCAAAACATCAAACTATCATCAGTATAGGACATAAATAGGCATTGAGGACACCAGTTTTTTAAACTTAAAAGGCCTCAAATGAGTGGAAATCTACCACTCATCAACACCCCCAACTTAAACTTTTGCTTGTCCTTAAATAAATCAAGAAAACAATTAGTTCAACAAGCGTGTCTACAACACTTCTCAATGTGAGTTAACATGCAAGTGACATCACAAGACTACTAAAAATCATATGCAATACTCAATCATGCTCAAGAAGCTTCAAATGATGACTAGCCGGTATCAAACCAAGCTCAATCTCACTAATGCTCCCTTCTAATACAAAACCATGTTTCAATTAAATCATTCAAGTGCCTTCACAACAACAACGATTCCATGCTCTCACAAAGAATATCAACAAAGAAGTTAGGAATCAATACAACTCTCATCTCTCTAAAAGAGAAATACATGCAAGCTTCTTCCCATAGGTATGCTAATATTTTTCAATCATCACACAACCTAGTTTACGCAAGATCTGAACGGTATTTTTAGACTTGTAATGGGGCTGAGGTTAAAGGTAATATTTTTGATAATATATATTCCTATAACCAATTAGATCACATTTGTACTTCATAACTGATTATGGACAATTGTACCGCTCCATGTGGGTTTGACCCCAACTCTTTATTGGGTTTTATACTGAACAACAACCGTCTTTACATCTAAAATTTGAAGAGGTGTAATCTGAGCGTTAATCTAAATGGCGCCGCTGCTAAGGAGTGGTATTTTTTGGAATTCTATTATTGAAGTTTGAATTGTGATCTTTTTATGTTATAGTTGAATCGACTTACTTTGTTTATGTTTGTGTTGGTTGTGTTGAACAAAAGAAGAAGTGAGCATAAATGGGAGTAATGGTAGCCAAGTTTGCCACCCAGACGATATAGGGAATTTGAATAATGTTAATGACCCTATCCTATTGGGTGGTGTCGGGGTTATACGTCAACCTCCTACTGAAAGGAACATTGTTTTTCACATCACAAGCACAATGCTTCAGCTCCTATAATTTAAAGGATTGTTTGGAGAGCTGGCTCATGAGGATCCCCATGAGCACATTCGGAATTTCGTT
Organism: Solanum etuberosum; assembly: GCA_029582245.1. Taxonomy (NCBI): domain Eukaryota; kingdom Viridiplantae; phylum Streptophyta; class Magnoliopsida; order Solanales; family Solanaceae; genus Solanum; species Solanum etuberosum. Next base: position 21,641 of record JAJONR010003444.1, on the reverse strand, counting down.
GACATTTGTGGACCGTTCTAGTTCAAGAACATTTCTGAAGAATCTATCCGTCTTCGATTATTTCCACTCTCTTTTATGGGAGAAGCCACAAAGTGGTTGGCGGATCTTCCGAGAAACTCCATTACCACTTGGGATGAGTTGACCGCAGCTTTCTACGTGAGGTACTTCCCCCGTGAAGGATGGTGATTTTAAGGGATAACATTCAAGGGTACAAACGCTTGGAAGGGGAACCAATTCACGAGACGTGGTTGAGGTTTCAAAAGCTATTACTTTAGTGCCTAACTCATGGGCTGCCCCACGATGTCTTGTTGCAATACTTTTACAGGAGTCTTGATTCGGTGAACAAAGGGGTTGTTGATCAACTTTTTCCCGATTGTATAATGCAACAACCTTGGGAGGTCGCATCTCAACTCCTTAATCGCATGACAAAAATTAATAGAGCATGGTACACCCGTGAGGACTAAGTGTCTCATCTAACCTTTAGAATGACAAAAGAGTAGATCGAGAAGGATCAAGAGAGAGACCAAAACATGGAAAAAATGATGAACCAGATGGACTTATTGTCGAAAAATGTGATGGGTAGTGGGTTGAAGAGTGTAAATGCTGTGGGTGTTGGTGTAGCAAACCCCGAGGAGGCACAATTTGAAGCGTTGTACAACGAGGAATTAAACTTCCTTGAAAATCAAGGAGGAGGTGTTCGTGCAAATTATCAAAGGCCGGGTGGAAATTCGGGTTGGAACAGATATGATTGATGGAAAGATCGTGATAGAGAATGGCGTGATTGTAACGCCTCTTGGAAGGAAAGAGAGGGTGACAAGGATAGGTACATCCCACCTCATGAGCGTCAAAAGCCCAAGGATCCAAGGGCTGACTCTGAGAATGTCTTTATGGAAGACATGCTCTCACGCATTCTCAATAACGTAGAGGGGTCAGAAAAAGTCTTGAAAGAAATGAAAGAAGACGTCTCTACACTCAATCAGACAGTCACCTCTAATTCAGTATCAATCAAGCAATTGGAAACACAAATGGGTCAAATCTCATCTCATTTGAACCCAAGGCCAAAAAGGGGCCTGCCCAGTGATACCTTGGCCAACCCGAAGAATGATCCTTGAAAGCGTATCCACGTCGTGCCACGATGTTAAATGAGGCGCTTCTTGGGAGGAAACCCATGTTTTTGATGCTTTAAATTTGTTTTTGACTAACGGGTGTTGATTTTGCAGGTTGAAAAGTGAAAGTGTTGGAAAATGGGCAATAGGCGAGCCTAATGTCCGATCGGTGACTCGCCGAACAGGTCAGCAAGCCCGACTTGGACCGCCGTTGGAACCACCTGGCTTGCCAGAGGTTCTGTAAAACTCGACGAGCCAAAATACCACTCGGCGCATCATCGAGTGGTTCGCTAGGCACGACTTACTCCGCCGACTGACGCGCGAACTGAAAGGTTTTAAAGGGCCAAACAGTTTTAAATTCAAAAATCCTTCATTTTCTCTCATTTTCAACTCTCACACTCTCACCCCGATATTATATTGTTCATATTTTTTCATTTTTTTCTTTCGTTTCATTGGGATCTTTGCACGGGATTATGGAAATTCTTTGCCGCCTTGCATTTCAAATCCTTTTTCGGCATAAAGGTTGGATTTCTGAACCCCAAACTCTATATGTGGTTGACCTCGAATGAAATCGGTATTTTGTTGTTGAATATTGTTGGGTACTCATCGTGTGATTGTTTGTTGCCTAATTTTAATTGAAATCGATTTTAATCCGCCTTTAATCATGATTCTCGTGTCTTTGCTTGTTGAAATTGAGTCAAAATTGTTGGGTTGTGCTAAATTTTTGTTGGGTATAGCGGGGTGAAATCTGAGTAACCCCGGATTGTGCCAAATGTTGTAGTTTGCCCAATGATAGAGTGGTTGACGTCATTCTAAAGGGCAAAAGACGTCAAATGGCTAATTTTGGCCAAATCGGGGGAAGTCTGAGTAACCCGAAGGCATGGGTAGTATGGGTCTTGCTTTAATTTCATAGTGTAAGTGTTTAGTTTTTATTTCATGGGCTGCGGGTTTGATTTTGAAAACTGGGGTGAGAAACTGGCACGTTGGGCTGTTTAGCGAGCTGAGTCGAGCTCACTGAATGGTTCGGCGGTTCGCCTAAGTCCCCCTATATCGCCATTAATTTCCTTAAAATGTTGAGTTTGATTCTGTAACTTTCGACGATACGCTTGAGCTCATAGATTTCACTCAGCGACTCACCGAATGTACTTCTTGATCACCCTTCTGCGCCCCTAATTCCTTAAAATACACTGTAACTTTCGGTGAGCTGCTTTTAGTTCGCTGATTGGTGTCGACGATCCGTCGAAAGGCTCTGGACATCACCGACCAGCTTTAAGTTTTTGAAAAACAATTTCTGGAACTTTCGACAAGCTCGACTTGTCTTGCAAAAGTGGTTCGGTGACTCGCCGACCGATTCGGCGAGTCTTTCTGCAACTTATTTTCTGCACTTTTTCTGGAACTTTTTCTAACGTTTTTCTATGTTGTTTGCAGGAATGGCTAGACCCAAAGTTTTTGGAAGAGACAGGCCGCACCGAAAGAGGGCACGAGGAGTCAATATAAATGAGCAGGGAACTGCTTCCATAGCAAAAGGCAAGAAACTACCTCAACGGGGAGGTAAGGGCAAGGGCAAAGCACCCACTATTGTGACGCCAGATGAGGCTAGCTCAGATAGTGAGGGAGTATACGAGACAACCTCACTACCTCCGACAGTGAGGGGGAATCACAGAGTGATTCTCAGGATCCTATCTCTGAGCCTGAGGATGATCAATTAGTTGAGGCCAGGAGAGCGGAGCTACGCTCCAAGGCAATGAAATATCCGTCTAGGATCCCAGTGCCTCGAATGCCCACACCCTCAGCTTCAGCTCCAGTGCCTCTTCCTGAGCAACCAGTGGTCCCAGCACCACCACTACAGGGTCCTCATCCCCAGTCACTCAACAGACTAAAGGTCGAGGGATTGAGGACCATACTAGATGAGAAGAGATTATCCATAGATGGTGTGGTAGACAGACATCCAGCGCTGTGGGACACTCTCAGGTTCCACAGATTTGAGGTCCTCACCAAGGCCCGTGGCCCATATATTCATACTTGGGTCTAGGATTTCTACTCGGCTTACAGTGACTTGGTGCCTCAAGGGAAAAAGAAAGCTACTACCTTCAAGCCGGTGGATGTTGTGGTGGTCCGAGGCAAGAAGGTAAAATGCAGCAGCAATGACATAAATATGGAATTTGAGCGCGCTTCTGACTTTATGCATGACTACTAGAGCATGATCATGACAAAGTATCTGGATGACTTAAAGGGTTGGTTAGCCCCCCTTCTCTCCGACAGCACCCCGAGATGGATTGAGGCCGAAGCGCCATTAGAGAAAAAAGATCTTAATGTGGAAGCAAGATATTGGTTTGGGTTTATCAGCAGCACGATCATGCCGTCCCAGAATGAGTCTATCCTCCGCCACCCAAAGGCAGCCTGTCTTGGGTACATCATTTCTAGGAAGAGGCTCAATTTGGGTTTGATTATTGAATAGGAGATGGCCATAAGGGCCAAGCAGCGCCAGATGTCTCTCTCGTTTCCAATGTTGATCACCGAGTTGTGTCGACGGGCCCGAGTTCCATGAGATGAGAAGAGGGATGTCGAGGTAACACCTACATCTTCTACCGACATCCGGCGTATAGAGGCCGAGTACACGTGGGATGAGGCTTACAGGAGGAGGGCAGCCCTGGTGGACACATCCCCGAAGGTTGACATTGTTATGAGACCTGCAGAGGCAAGCATGCCTACTCCGACTGGTAGGACTTCAGGTACTTCTAACTTCACTCCTTCTAAGACTCTGAGTACTTCTGCTGAATCTACTCCCCCTAGAGCTTCTGTTGCTGCTTCTGCTTCCCGACCTCCAATCACCCAGGTGATGTTGTTCAAACTGGCCCATTTAGCTCAATATGCCGATGTGTGAGCCTCCCGGTTATAGGTCAATATTCCTGGAATGATTGAAAGGGTCATTGTTGTTGCTTTGACACCCCTCATAGCTGAGATTGATAGCCACAAGTTGGCCCTGGATGCCTTGACTATGAGAGTGGGGAGTGTGAGAAGAGGCAGGGAGCCACTGATGCGGTGAAGGCGTTGAAGGCTGATATTACTAGGTTGAGGAGAGATGTGGACCAGTGGAAGTCCACTGATTTTACTTCGCTGTTTGGGACGGTGGAGATCCCAGATGACCCGAGCATAAATATTCCAGCTTGTTCTGAGGTGCCTCCGGCTACCACCGAAGATGAGGTTAGAGCTAATGATGCTGATGCTGAGTCCGAGGCTGAGACAGATGAGGAGCAGCTAGGTGTGACTGATGAGGCTGTCTATGATGATTTGGCAGATCTAGAGGGAGCCATGGTGCATACAGCTTTACAGGCCTCTTTGAGGGATGTTTCCATGGTGGCTCAAGTGGAGCCAAGGATGCTGAGACACCGGGTACTGATGCCCAGAAAGAGGGAGCTGTGGATATGCAGATGTCACCCCAAGCTTAGCCTGGCAGGATGATTCTCTTACCTACTTCTTTGTCACTTTTTGGACTATTTTTTTTAGTTGCATTTGAGGACAACTGCATATTTTGCTGGTGGGGTGAGGTATTTCCATACCAACCTCTTTTGTGGGCTGTTTTGTGAATATTGATTTCGATTGTGTTTTTGTGAATATTGAGCTTATTTGGTTATATATATCTTATATATCTTGGTTGTGGAATTGTGGACCATTGTTTGATATGAAAGCGATTTTGAACCTAATATAAAATTTTGCCACCTCTTTTGTGTGTGATTGTGGTTGTTCTTGTACAAATTTGAGTGTTGGTTGTGGTTAATACCGATGACTCCAATAATGCTCTTAATTGAACAACATGAATGTGCGGCTACGATGAGGCAAACAAAGTTACATAGGCAATATGTGAACTTTGAGCATCTTGTTGTGACTAGCCGATTGTCGATCAAGTCTCTTGTGATGAACATTGCACGCTAGCTAGAAAGTGTGGAGTCTTGTTTGATAATTATATTAATGCCTTGTGTGGTGAGGTAGTATTGAACATTGTTCTTGATGACACCTAGAATTTGCCCCGTTGGTCCGGTTGATTGAGTGATGCAGGCAATAGACATGATCTTAAGAAAAAAATTTAAAGAGTGAGCCAATTTGACAATATACCTCTTTATGGCCAACCCTGTGAGAAGTGTGTACCTTGCTTGACCCCTTTTGAGCCTAACCTTTTCTTGGAAGAAACTTGAACAATTGTTACCTCTGTTTACCCATTCACCCATAACTTTCATAAAGAATGATTTGTTTGAATAGCCAACTTAGGCCAAAAGCCTAATTTGGGGGTGTGGTGAAAAAGAAGGAGAATCAAGAAGTGTGAAATATTCCCCCGACTTGGATTGTTTGGAAAATAATGGAATCCCTCCATATAAAAAAGAAGAAGAAGAAAAGAGAAAAAGAAATGAAAAATAAGAAGGAAAAGAAAGAGACCGAAAAAAAGAAAAAGTTATGAAATAAAGTTGTGAAAATAGCAAAAGAAATGGAGTATTTGGTGATTCATGTCTTGTTGAATAATGGGGTGGATTATGATCATGTTTGAATGAGAAAGAGAAGGAGAAAATGATTTTTAAGCCATACTTCATGAAGGTGGGAGCCACCAACCCTAAATTACCATACCTTTACACTCAGCCTCATTACAAGCCATAAAATGACCTTTTTAATCTTGAGTGAGTTGAAACGAATGTTGATTGGTGGAAAATAAGGGGAAGCCTATGGGTGGAGTCATGCATGTGTTCATCTTTGTGAGTGTGAGAGTTGTATGTGATTCTGGAATCTTAAATTATTGAGAGATATGGTATGAATATGGAATCATCTTTGTTGTGAGGGCATTTGAATACCTTTGTTGAGCTTAAACTTGAATTTCAAGCAAGCATTGTGAGCTTGAGTACACTTGATGACGGTGAGTCACAATTTGAAACTTCAAGTGCACAATTGATCATTGTATGAGTAGTTTGAACCTTGTTGTGTGCATTTATGTTGAGTCTTATGCAGCACTATTTGTAGACATCCTTGTTGAACTGATTGATCTTGAGTTTTACTTGAGGACAAGCAAAAGTTTAAGTTGGGGATATGGATGATTCCGAGATATCGACTCATTTAGGGCTTTGTTTTGATAGTATAAGTGTCCTCAAATGCCTAATTTATGCTCTAAACTAATGTTAAAGTGTTGATTTGCAGCATTACGGGCTAAAGATCAAGGCAAGGACACTAGCGCAAAAAAAGGAACTAACAAGTTGAAAAAGTGAAGAAAAGCGATCCTGGTGATCGCCAAGACCACTCGGTGAACCGCCTAGTTTCTCTTTAGATTGCCCAAAGTTCCAGCGTACCAGCCTTGGGGAAAAACCAAGTTGGCGATAGAAATGGACAATCGGCGAATCGCCGATCCACTCTGCGACAATAAGTTCGATCGCCCAAAGTTATAGGACCTGGGAGGCTGATAACCAATTCAGAATGGTGATGGAATGGAGCAAAGGGCGGATCGCCAAACCACTCGGCGAGGTGCGACTTATTCCACCGAATTGACTTTCAGGCCAAAAAGTGGATAACTATAAATTGGAATTGAAAAGGAAAATTAAAGAGTTTGAGTTCTGAGTTGTCATTCCCCTAGTTTGAGTTTTAGAGTTTTCTTCTAGTTTTTCAGTTCCTATTGTAAACTTTAAGGATTTCTAAGCTTAATTGTGAGGATTTGGAATTGGGTTTATGAATTTAACCATTTTGGAACATTGTAAAAGATTGGAGACTCTTACCCAGCTGATGGCCAATCGAGTTGGTAATTATTTTTACTTTTTTATGATGTTTAGCTAAAACCCAATTTCTTGGGGTGTGATCATGTGATTTTGGGTTGAATTAGCTTATGGGTATTGTTATTTACTGATTTTAATGCTTAATTGAAGTAGGTCTATGTTTTAATCTAAGAAATGTAGTTGCAAATGCAATTCTAGTCTAGAGTTCTGGGCTTGCTTGAGAGAGAAGTTTTAGAACCAAAGCTTTCAATTAATGATTGTAGTTATTGGGTTGATATGGATTTAGCTCTAAAGAGTAAATCCTAAATCTGATTCTACATATCTAGCTCGAGAGAGTGAATGAATTAAGGTGTGGGCTGTTCTTATTTTCTAAGCTTGTTGATGTTCAAAAGAAATCACTTTAATCGGGGTAGTTGTTTGAGAGAAAACTTTCTTACTTATAGTCTAGCCTACCCACTGATATTTAGCTATTGGTTAGTTATTTCAATTACCCGTACAGTGAAATTTACCTATAATCGATCACATCCCGACAATTCCTCTCTATATTGTTGTTTACTTTGTTTTCGTTTGTGGTTTTAGCCGATAATTGACAATCCAAACCCCCCATCTAACATTTGTTGTCATCCCCTTTAGACTTCTTTATATGTTTTCGATAATATATATTCCTATAACCAATTACATCACATTTGTACTTCTTAACTGAATGTGGACAATTGTACCGCTCCCTGTCGGTTCGACCCCAACTCTTTGTTGGGTTTTATACTGAATAACAACCGTCTTTACATCTAGAATTGGAAGAGGTGTAATCTGAGCGTTAATCAGCCATTCTTGGTGCCATGTGGCAAATGACATGGTATGCCAAGTCAAACGAAGAAGCCAATAGGAGCATGACATGTGTCAAAGTGACAAGCCCGCTCCATAAAGCTCATATGCCATATCACTTAAATCTGATTGGCTAAAGGGAATCCTGTTTCAATAACAACTCCTCTATTTTAAAACTATAAATAGGGTCCTCATTATTCAGAAAAAAAACCAAGAATTCTAACAAGAAGATAGAGAAACCTCGTGGATTAAAAGCTACAGCTTTCTCTACAAGCTACAAGTTCAAGAATTCAAGAATTCAAGTGTTCAAGTTCAAGAACGATCAAGATAAAGAACAATCAAGATCAAGATCACCAGATTCAAGATCAAGCTCGAAGCCCTTGAATTCAACTAGAAGTCAAGATCAAGATAAATTTCAAGTTCAAGTTCATCGAAGATTCAAGAGCAAGCTCCAAAGCCCTTGAATCCAAGATCAAGTTCAAGTTCAAGAAAAATTCAAGATCAAGCTCAACAGCCCTTGAATTATATTCGTAAAGGAGAATTCATAGGAATCATAGAGATTGTAACACTCGCACTTTATATCAATTAAACGATTGTTGCATAATTTTTCATTTTTAATTATTATTATCTCGAAGCAAATTTTATTGTCTTCACAGATATTCAGATATGATGCTCTTGTTTTCCCTAGACATGACTTTTTAATATCTTTTTTTTTTGCTTTAATCAAACTTACACTTAGTCTATTGAATTATTTCAGGGATGTCATTCACCTAATCAATACACTATCTTGATAAATGCTATCATGTTTTTAATATGAATGATAATTGCTATGGGATATTGAATTTGTTAGAAGATGCTCATATTATTGGTTTGGGTTTTGAGGCTTTCATATTCAGTTTGTCCCGTTAGGCGTTTTAACTTTTAAATTTTAGCAAAACTTGGCTTTGATCAATATTTTTTTTAAACGTGCTCAGATTAGAACTCTGTCAGTGTCATTAGCTTCAGAAGGTCAATTTTTTATCTACATGAAGGTTGGTTCAGGTTTTGAGGCTTCTGTTTTCAGTTTGTGTCGTTAGGTGTTTTAAATCTTAAGATTTGGTCAAAATTTGACTTTGGTCAATATTTTTGTGAACGTACTCAGATGAGAATTATGTCAGCGTGATTATCTCTGATGGTCATTTTTTATTTAATAGGATGGTTGGTTTGGGTTTTGAGGCTTTCATTTTCAGTTTGTACCGTTCGGTGTTTTAACTTTTAAGTTCTGATCAAAATTTGACTTTAGTCAATATTTTTGGCAATAAGTTCATATTAGATTTCTATCAGCGCGGTTAGCTCCGAAAGGTTATTTTTGGTCTAATAGAATGGTTGGTTCGGGTTTTGACACTTTCGTTTTTAGTTTGTGTCGTTAGTCGTTTCAACTTTATGTTTTGGCCATAATTTAAATTTGGTGAATATATTTGGTAAACGTGCTTAGATGAGAATTTCGTCAGCACGGTTAGCTCTGGATTTTTTTTCATCTGATAGGATGGTTGGTTTGGGTTATGAAGCTTTTGTTTTCAGTTTGTGTCGTTAGCCATTTTAAATTTTAAGTTTTGACAAATATTTAACTTCGGTTAATATATTTGGTAAACGTGCTTAGATAAGAATTATATCAGTGAGGTTATCTTTGGAAGGTCGTTTTTTTGTCTAATAGGATGATTGATTTTGGTTTTGAGGCTTTCATTTTTAGTTTGTGCTATTAGGCATTTTAACTTTTAAGTTTTGATCAAAATTTAATTTTGATCAATATATTTTGTAAACCATCTCAAATGTTAATTTCATGAGCGCGGTTAGCTTCGGAAGATCATTTTTTCATTTAATAGGATGGTTGGTTTGGGTTTTGAGGCTTTCATTTTCAGTTTGTGCCGTTAGGCGTTTTAACCTTTAAGTTTTGGCAAAATTTAGAATTTGGTGAATATTTTTGGTAAACATGCTTAGATTAGAATTTCGTCAGCATGGTTAGTTCAAAAAGGTCGTGTTTGGTCTAATAGGATGGCTGGTTCAGGTTTTGAGGATTTCATTTTTAATTTGTGCCGCTAGGCGTTTTGACTTTTATGTTTTTGCCAAAATTTGAATTTATTCAATAATTTTTGTAAACCTGCTCAGATGAGAATTTTGTCAGCACGGTTAGCTCTGAAAGATCATTTTTCATCTAATAGTATGGTTAGTGCGGGTTTTGAGGTTTTCGTTTTCAGTTTGTGCAGTTAGGCATTTTAACTTTTAAGGTTTGGCCAAAATTTGAATTTTTTCAATAATTTTTTTAAACGTGCTCATATTAGAATTTAGTCAACACAGTTAGCTCAAGAACGTCATTTTTGGTCTAGTAGGATGGTTTGTTTGAGTTTTGAGGCTTTCATTTTCAGTTTGTGTTGTTAGGCATTTTGACTTTTTAGTTTTAGCCAAAACTTGACTTTGGTCAATATTTTTGGTAAACGTGCTCGGATTAGAATTTCGTTAGTTTCATTAGCTTTGGAAGGTGATTTTTAATCTAATAAGAGGGTTGGTTCGGGTTTTGAAGCTTCCGTTTTCAGTTTGTGTTGTTAGGTGTTTTAAATCCTATGTTTTGGCCAAAATGTGACTTTTGTCAAAAAATTTGGTAAACGTGCTCAGATGAGAATTTTGTTAGCGCAATTAGCTCCAAAGGTCATTTTTTATTTAATAGGATGGTTGGCTTGGGTTTTGAGGCATTCATTTTCAGCTTGTGTCGTTAGGCGTTTTAACTTTTAAATGTTGACCAAAACTTGACTTTAGTCAATATTTTTGGTAAACATGCTCGGATGAGAATTTCGCCAGTGCAGTTAGCTCTGGAAGATCATTTTTCATCTAATAGGTTGGTTTGTTCCGGTTTTGAGGCATTCATTTTTAGTTTGTGCCGTTAGGCATTTTAACTTTTAGGTTTTGACCAAAATTTGAATTTGGTCAATATTTTTGGTAATGAGCTCGGATTAGAAATCTTTCAGCGCGGTAATCTCTGAAAGGTTATTTTTGGTCTAATAGGATGGTTGGCTTGGGTTTTGAAGCTTTCGTTTTTAGTTTGTGCCATTAGACGTTTTAACTTTATGTTTTGGCCATAATTTAACTTCGGTAAATATATTTGGTAAACGTGCTCAGATGAGAATTTTGTCAACGCGGTTAGCTCTGGAAGATCATTTTTTCATATGATAAGATGGTTGGTTTGGGTTTTGAAGCTTTAGCTTTCTGTTTGTCTAGGCGTTTTAACTTTTAAGTTTTTGGCCAAAATTTAACTTCGGTCAATATATTTGGTGAATGTGTTCAAATGAGAATTCAGTTAGTGCTGTTAGCCGTAGAAGGTCATTTTTTGTCTATTAGGAAGGTTGGTTCGGGTTTTGATGCTTAAATTTTTAGTTTGTGCCGTTAGGCGTTTTAACTTTTAACTTTTAGACAAAATTTGAATTTTATTAATATTTTTGGTAAACGTGCTCCGAGAATTATGTCAGCGTAGTTAGCTCCGGAAGGTCATTTTTTGTCTAGTAGAATGGTTGGTTTGGGTTTCGAGGCTTTTGTGTTGAGTGTGTGGCTCTAGGTGGTTTAACTTTTAACATTTGGCAAAATATTAAATTTTTTCAACATTCTTACTAAAAGTGCTGGGATGAGAATTTTGTTAGCGCGGTTAGCTCTGGAGGGTCCTCTTTGGTATACTAGGATTGTTGATTCAGGTTTTAAGGCTTTCATTTTTAGTTTGTACTGTTAGGCGTTTTAACTTTCAAGTTTTGACCAAAATTTGACTTCGGTCAATATTTTTGGTAAACGTGCTCAGATGAAAATTTCATCAGCCCAGTTAGCTCCGGAAGATCATTTTTCATCTAATAGGATGGTTGGTTCGGGTTTTGAGGCTTTCATTTTCAGTTTGTGCATTAGACGTTTTAACTTTTAAGTTTTGATCAAAATTTGACTTTGGTCAATATTTTTGGTAATGAGTTCAGATTAGAATTATGTCAATGTGGTTAGCTCCGAAAGGTTATATATTTTTGGTCTAATAGGATTGTTGGTTCGGGTTTTGACGCTTTCGTTTTTAGTTTGTGTCGTTATTCGTTTTAACTTTATGTTTTTGGCCATAATTTAACTTTGTTCAATATATTTGGTAAGCGTGCTCAGATGAGAATTTCATCAGCGCGGTTAGCTCCGGAAAATCCTTTTTCATCTAATAGGATGGTTGGTTCGGGTTATGAAGCTTTCGTTTTCAGTTTGTGTCGTTAGACATTTTAAATTTTAAGTTTTAGCAAAAATTTAACTTCGGTCAATATATTTGGTAAGCATGCTCGAATTAGAATTCTGTCAATCCGGTTAGCTCTATAAGGTCATTTATTGTGTAACAGGAAGGTTGGTTCGGATTTTGAGGCTTTCATTTTCAGTTTGTACTGTTAGGCGTTTTAACTTTCAACTTTTAGCCAAAATTTGAATTTGGTTAATGTTTTTGGTAAACATGATCCGATTAGAATTATGTCAGCACAGTTAGCTCCAGAAGGTCATTTTTGGTCCAACGTGATGGTTGGTTCAAATTTTGAGGCTTTTTTTGAGTTTGTGGCTCTAGGCGTTTTAACTTTTCACTTTTGGCCAAAGTTTAACTTTGGTAAACATTCTTACTAAAAGTGCTCGGATGAGAATTTTCTTAGAGTGTTTAGCTCAAGAAGATCCTTTTTTGCGTAAAAGAATAGTTTGTTCAGATTTTAAGGCTTCGTTTTCATTTTGTGCCATTAGGCGTTTTAACTTTTATGTATTTACCAATGGTTGACTTTGGCCATCATTTTTGGTAAACATAGTCGGATGAAATTCTTACAACACAGTTAGCTCCAGAAGGTCCTTTTTGGTATAGTAGGATGGTTGGTTCAAGTTTCGAGGCTTTTGTTTTGAGTTTATGCCATTAGGTCTTTTAGCTTTGATGTTTTGATTGAGGTAGTAGAAAGTAGAGGGAAACTCAAAATGTTGCAAAAACTCTTGCAACTGAACCCTCTCGATATTGTAACGTAGGAGCAGAAAAGGAAGCAGGCAAGGGACTTCGAAAGAATTCGCTATTTGGTAGAAATGCTATTGATGCAAAGAAGCAAGGCAACTTGGATAAAACTGGGGGATGAAAATACAAAATATTTTCATGTTGTGATCAAGAAAAGAAGATTTCAAGATGGTGATCAACATGTTCATACTGATTCAGTGTGAAAAAACTCTTTAACAGCTAACAAAACATCATTGTGGATTACTGGCCCTACTTTATCAATGCAACCGAGACTATCTATAATCTCTTGGTCAGTGACTTCTGCACATAGAGTAGTTTGTTGTTCTAGAGTAAGTGTAGGTCCCTTTCTCATAATCAATTTTTCTAATGCTTGTAGCGTAAGAGTTGCAGAACACATAAAACTCTTGTAAAAGTAACAATTTCAGTTTGTGCATCCTCAAGAGTGGTACACTTGGTTCCTGATAAAGACATAGTTTTAGATATTTGTTTCCTCTGAGCTCTTAGCTTTATCACTACAGAGATATACTTTGTGTTGGAATCTCCAAGGTTAATCCACATCGCCCTAGACTTTTGCTACAACATGCTCTCCTCTATCAAAAACCACTTCTCCAAATTCAATAAGAGGGCCTTTTTTGTAATTATTAGCCCATTACTACACTGCATACTCAAGTGTGCTTGAACTACCTTCAATTCTGCCCTGGCACTATCAATTTGTTGGTTTATATTCTGAAATTTTCTACTATGCAGCCTTTTGAGTTGTGGCTTTAGTGCCCTCAGCTTAAGCCATACATTTTTCATCCTCCTGTGATTATTTTGTTGTCTCTGTACTTCACTAACCATAGGTAAGAATTCTTCATGGTCAGCTTGGACATTGAAAAATCAGAAAGGAGTTTTTTTTTTCATCCGAGGTGCTGCATGAAACTTAAGAATCATGGGTGAGTGATCAAAAATCATTGGCAAGTCTTACTCAATTCGCACATGTCCCTAGATCATCATCCAGTCAAAATTACCAAGATTCCTGTCTAGCATACTTCATATTCTATCCGCCTCTGATTGTTTTTTTTTTCATATGAAAATTTCTCCTTTTCATGGTAGTTCGCAGAGAGATAAGTGTTGTATACAGTCTGAGAAATCTTGTGCTTCACCCTGAATCATGGGATTCCCCATTAGTCTTTCATTTGGTGAGAGTAGAAAATTGAAATCACCCCATAGCAACCAAGGTTTATTCATAAATTGGCCAATTTACTATAGATTCACCCATATTGACTTTCTTTGTTCCAAGACATTATAACCATAGATTATGGTGACCATGACTTCAGATCCATTAATTCTTCCTTTAACTAAGCAATGAATGAATGGCACCTCCTTTTCAATCAAGATAACGTCGTACCATTGGGGGTTCCATAAGATGCATACCCATTCATTTGTAGCCTTCTGATAATTATGCAGGCTACCCTTATTCGAAGTCAAGTTATTGAAGATCCTATTACTTTTATGAGTTTTCACTCGAATCTCTACTATGCCTACTAGGTTAATATGATTACTATAGATATAGTGCTTCAACTCTTTCTTCTTATACCTTTTATTGGCACCTCTTGTATTCCAACATAACTATTTCATAGAGATGTACTTTGGCACCCACCTCTATCAAGGAGTATGTTATGAGACTCCTCAATTCCACTAGCCATTTTTCCAAAGCTATTCTTAGTATGTGTAGGCCTACTAAGAATAGGGAAGTTTACCAAATCCAGGGGTGGGCTTCCAATTCCACTTCTAGGTATTGAACTCTTTTCTTGTCTTGGGCTTTGTTGTGGGACTTGGAGTGTACTCGAGAAGGTTGCATGTGACTGCTGTACAATTTATTGTTCCTGTTGAGTATATTCATGTATATGTCGGTTGGATTGCCACTCATATGTGATATTCCTTGCTACCCTTCTTCGTTTTTATTGCAGATTCATCTAACCTTCTGTTGCATCTCTATAAGTAATAGAGGGGATCTTTGTTATTAAAGAAAATGCAGAGAAATATGTTACTGTGAACCTTAAAAATATAGTAAAGACAAATGTAATGCACACTTCCTTTCTTATTTACAATTACTTTTTCGAAATTACCCAATTCCTAACCTTTCAACTCGCTGTCACTAACTTTATTTTATCATAAGCAATAGGTCCCCATGTAGCTTCCACTAGCTCTATTTTAAATTACTTTTAGTGTGTGATCCTTACCCTCTCAAGCACCCTTTTTGTTTATCGAACTCGCCTAATTTATTATAATATCATTGAATTCTACTAAGCCTGATATTCCTGTTTGGTTCATTGAGGTCTGAGCATCAACCTGGTAGCTTCTTAAGAGAGAATTTTATCAGATACGGATTGAGCTCCATGACTTGGAAAAAGGGATATTGTTGTGGAGAGCTTTGAGGGATAGATTACCCACAAATAATAGGATTATCAAGATGGGGATTAACAAATCTTCTAGATATTGTTGTGGCTCCTCAACTGCTATGAAATGGAACAATTTTTCTATAATTATGTGCTTGTCCAGAAACTATAGAAAATCGTACGTAGAGTGTTTGGTATTCATTGGTAAACTTCCCTACATACAAATTTTAGTTAACTGATTAAATATCAGGAGCCATAATTCTTTGATTGCTTTTGATCTCTAAATTATTCCTATCATTACTACTTGAGAAATTTGGAGAGTAAGATGTGGGATAACGTATGGTACTGAGAAGATGTATGTCAAGAAGTTAACCAACATTTCTTTTACTCTAAATGAAGTAGAAAAAATGCAAGTTCTAAAAGATCAACTTGGGACACAATTGGGAGGAGATAACTTGTAATTTGGAAAGACACATTAGTGCCGAGAAGACTAATTTTGTACACTCAATTTGAACTGCAGGTACGCGTGTCAAAATAAATGCTAATTGCAATTGTAGAAATGATAAGTGTGGTGGAGGAGGTGTTGTCAGGGACAAAGATTGTTGACTGATATCAATTGTCTTGTATGTTTATAATCGCTATTCATTTTTTCTTAACATAATATCATATATTTTGTTTTTTCAGGATGCTATAATGTCTAAGATAACATATGCATCTCAACTTGTAGAAGAATCTGGTGAGTCTCCGATAGTATATTTTTCAAAGATTTACATGGATAAAGTGGGTGGAGTTAAGAAGGAGTGTATATATGGTCTTGGTTCTCAAGAAGTTTTCTATGAGAACATTGGTTCATTGTCTGCTTCAACTACTCAACCTCAAGATTGTAGTTTTGATGCTCGAGTGAAGGAATATGTTCAAGAAATCAAGGAGGATATGAAGCATGAGATGAGAGAAGCGATACGACATGAATTGCGTGAAGAAATTAAACATGAAATGCAGCTAGAAATGCAATAGCAAGTTGATAAGATTCTCCAAGAACGTTTGCCCATCCTTATACCTGCGTTGCCTAAACCACCCCCTAGTAAACTACCCACTGGTACACCACCTTAGCTTAGACATGACCTATTATTAAATAATGATATGAGTCATTTAATTTTTTCAAACTATCCTAAGTAGATTTTGTATTGTTTGTTCCGTATTTGGATTTATTTTGAACACTTCATCTTAGATTTTGCATTGTTTGATTCCTTATTTGGATTTATTTTGAACTCTTCAGGTCACGACCCAGGGGTACCCCTTAGATGTAACATGGCGTACAGAACCCCGAAGGACTCCATATAAGCCACTTAACATATCATAACATAAGCAATAGAACAATAAGAGTAAAAACACATTTCAAATCTAAAATTTTCATAAATGAAAAGCGGAAGTCTAGACTCTAAGTCTCAACATAGCCATCTAATACAATGTCTTTGAATGAAAAAGGGACACAGCCCATACAACATAGTCCGAAAAGGAAATACAAGAAATGAAACTACAATGAGACAACATCCGTCCTCGAACCATGAGGACTCACCAACAAGCTAGGAGAAGAAGCAAATCCAAGTTTTAGCCACTACGGTGATCACCTTGAGAACCGGACCCTACACTTGAGAAAAATGTAGGAAAAGTAGGCGTTAGTACAAAAATGCACTAAGTATGATCGCCATGCATAAATCATTTGAAAACATGCTAAAAGGGACATTTCATTTGAATGTATGCAATTTACTAAGTTTAATATCATTTGAGAGTTTCGAGAGCATAAGTCATAAACATAATCAACATAGTCATAATCATCATAAAAGAAGCACTTCATAAACAACCTTAAAACTTACTTGTGCAATTCATGAATAAGAACCCATAAATCTCACCCACGCTAAGTAAGTCTCTTTAGGCCATCATTCATATTCTTGTTCGTATTATTATTGTGTGGGAATAAGCCTTAACCGACATAGACCATGTGAGCTTAACATGGAATCCGGTGTTACCCACACCGAAAAGGGTTGTCCTACTTGCCTAAGGTAGAACCATACAATTAGCTTAGGTGGATCCATTAGCTAAATAACCTATGGGGGCACATAGTTTATGAGATAAGCAGATTGCTACTAGAAACCCGGACGCAACTAGGGTAGAAGGTTTCCATCTCATGAGACATACCTTGGGAACCCGAACTCAACTAGTGTAAAAGGATCCCATTGGAAAGCCGAACTCAACTAGTGTAAAAGCTTTCATTCGGAAGCCGGACTCAACTAAGGTAAAAGCTTCCATCTCATATACACTATCCACTCGGTGCTAAGCATTAATTCCCACGGAGTTCATATTAAGTCTTGAGTTAATTCATAATCATGGAAGGAATGTCTTGACACTCAATCCAACATAATTCATAGAATAGCTCTTAGATTCAAATAGGTGAGAAAGATTTCAACCTTAGAATCATCATATTGTGAGAAAACCTTTCACATCATATCATATTCATACATAGGTGTGTGTGTGCGAATATCCTTTCAACAACACAACAACAAGATCATAATCATAATCACTTCACTCTCAAAGTGTTCTTAAAGCATATACATAAATCTCATAATCATGCATAATTCTCATACCTTGCCCTTCAAGGATCAAAGATCGTATTCAATCAACACATCTAGAATTCACTACATTAGACATGGATATATTAATAATTCAAGTAACTCAATCACTACATGCATAATTCTATAACATTCTCATTTCATCAATCAATACCCACATTACAAGATCATAATTGGGAAAATAGGGGGATTCCATGGATTCTTTGGGAATTCAACATAAAACCATCAATTTATACATAATCTATAATAATTCAATCATTATAAATGAATTTTAAAGGAATCCATGAGTTTGGAATGAAACCCTAACTTTTGGGGAATTTCTAGTTTTGAAATTGAATTTGGAGGGACTCCATGAATGAATTCTATCCATGGATAAAGAGCTACCATACCTTAGCAATGAATCCCTACGAATTTGAGTGAAAAACCTTGCTCTTTGAAACCCTAGCTCCAATTTCCTTCTTCTTCTTCCTTGAGTTCTAGAGAGAGAATTTTCGGAGAGGATGAAGTGTTTTGGGAATTTAGAAATAATGAGTTGGATGAATTAGTTTAGGGGTATAAAATCTTTATATAGTTAGTCTAAATTAGAGTAAAACGACGTCACTTAATATTAATTAAAACCGGAAACCCCAAAGTGCCCCTAAACTAATTCACCAAGGCAGCCCCCAAGTCACCACCCACGACACCACGACCACAGGCCGTGGATGGACCCACGGGGCTTGCTAGTGAACGTGGGTTGGGTTACTGGAGCTTGGAAAATTGGGTCCTTGACCCACGACCCTCCTCCCACGGACCGTGGACCCATCCACAGGCGTGGGTCCTGGTCTCTTGGGTCACTGCCTTAGACAGTGCCATGGGCTCACCCACGACTGCCCACCAATGAGGCGTGGGTCCTACCGTTGGTCACTGCCCAGCCAACCCACCTAGTTGCTTTCCCGGTTAGGGAGAAAGGGAATGGCCTTAACCGTATAGAATCATCTGTAATGTTCTTAAAAGTGAAAGGTCCACAAATGACTACAAAATTTTGGAGATGTTCATGGGGGTCTTCATGATAAAGACTGATAAGGATCAAATCACTCTTCAAAGCCAATGAAAAGAGTGTGTGGTTGTCGTCAATAAAAATACCCAACTACGAGTCGGGGTCAAATCCTACAGGGAATGGTATGAGGTTAAAATCCAATTGGTGAATAAAAATGCAACTAATCTCAATGTAGTCAACTAAAAATTGGGTGGATGATTCCACCAATCTCAATAATACAATATCTTTCGCACAATACACTCTATTACCATATATAGAGATTTATAAGATCAATTAATTCAAGCGGTGTAGAGATTTGATGTTGATTTAAAATAAGGGTATTGTAGAATTGCTCAAATTGACTATAAAATCAATGTAATGATGAGTCATCTTGAATGACACTAATCTTCTCTCTAGCTCATAGCATCTTCTTATAGAATCTTGTTTGGGTTTCATCTACATGCAATTCTAACAAATTACTACCTTGGATATTCAATTTATTGACTAAATTGCAAACATCAAACTTATTACCCACTCATATCAGTATCTTTCGAGCACCCATACGAGACTTGAATCTAAAATCAAGTGGCCACCTTAATATATGAAATGATCACTTAGCAATAAGTTGAATTTCTTATTTACGACTATCAAATATAGCAATTTATCGAATCCACTAATTCAAATCAACACCCAACCCCATAATCACACCCTAAGAGATTAGAGTTTTAGCCACTCATCACAAAAAGAAAGAAAAATATACGTTACATGATAGCACCCATGGGTAACTTGAAATCAAGCTATTAGAATCAAACCCACTTTAAATTCTTTTTCAATTTAAAAATTTAAGTAGTAAAATTTAAAACCCCAAGGGGTAAGGATGTTTTTCACTCAATAGAACATGTTTTCTCTCTCTACAATGTTTAGATTTTCTCCCAAATTTCGGACCCCTATTTCTCTCTCCTCTGGGATATTTATAGTTTTCCAAAATTCTTCCCAAGAACTAACTCTACGTCTCACTTGGCGATTTTAGGTGAGTTCACCAACCATATTCGGTGAATCGCCAATCTCCTTTTAGTTTGTCATTTTCTTGCTTCTGGCTTTAGGTGTTTAAGCCTTATTCGCCGATCCTGTTCGAGTTCGCTTTTAACAAATCGGTGAACCACTAATTATCACCTCATTTTTTCCCTTTAGACCTTCATTTTACTGGCCAACACTGTCAAATTCGGTGATATCCACTCACTTTGAATTTTGGATTCAGCGTATCTCCCTTCTTTTCTTACTTCGCCAATTGACCTTGACAATTCGCTCAATGCACTGTCAACTTCGGTGGTCTCAGGTTTATTTGGCGATTCGCCCTTTATGCTTGGCGATCAAACATTGTAAAGTTTGCACTCCTTTTTGCATTTTTGGTCATTCTTTCACACTTCAATCTTTGCCTTGTCCATTTTCCTTCTTAGTTACAAATCATGAACATTTTATTAGAACAGGACAAAATTAGGTAGACACTAATTATTGAGCTAAATAGACCTCAAATGAGTGTAAATCTACCACTCATCAACACCTCCAACTCTAATTTTTGCTTTTTACTCAAGTACTCAATAAGAGCTAACATGCAAGTGCGATAGCAAGACTAGTCTCAACAACATGCTACACTCGATCATGACCAAAAAGCTTCACATGATGAGTAGCCGGTCTCAACACAAGCTCAAGCTCACTTTAGATTCTTGTCTAATTCATGGACATGTTTCAACAAATGCAGTCAACTGCCTTCACATAAAGAACAATTCTATGCTCTCACAAATCAAATCAACAAAGATATAAGGAACCAATGTAACTCTCACTCTCTCAAAAGAGAAACACATGAATACTTTGTCCCATATGTTCGCCTATATTTTTCAATCATCACACAACCTAGTTCATGCAAGATCTTAAAGCTTTTTTAGGCTTGTAATGGGGCTGAAGGTTAAGGTATGGTCAATTTGGCTCGGTAACTTTACCTTTTCAAAGCATTGTTGCAATCATCTTCACCTCTTCTCAAGTTCTTTTCATTCTTTTTCATTCGAGAACTCAAACTTTGACTTTTTACTCAATTCATTTGGAATCCACTTTATTACATTCACTTTTCTTTTTCATTTTCATTATGAAGTGTGGGTCGGGGTTTTGGGGCCTAATTTTGTAAGCTTGACCTACGGCCCCTCACCCACGAGGCATGGGGGGCCTACGGGGCTTGAGTAGCCCCTCGTGGGTCACTGCCCAGGCACATTTTTGGTGCCCTCCTCAAGGACCCATGGTTGGTCCTTGGGGTTTGAACCTTGACGTTATTACACGAAACCATTTATTTTAAGGTACGGAGAGGGACGTTTACGACTTTAACCCTCATGTTAAGCTCTAGTTTGGCCTACTAGTTTCCGGAGTGTTATAGTGTTACCATTCATCTAAAATGGCAAGTTAGTCACTGTAGTGAGAGGCATTCGACTGAGCCAATTGTCATTTATCATAGCTCTGTCAAGCCTTTTCCAAACCACATCATCCGGACCTCTCCCATTGGACCAAGTAAAAGAAGTACCATGGTAGCCCAGTCAATCAACCCACACTGCTCAATCATGTGTAGAAACTCATAGCTCTTACTCATTCTATACGAAACACTGCCAAGCTTCATCTCCGGAGTAGTGATAACATTGAAGTCTCCAACTGTACACCAGGGACTAGTAGTAGCTGATCTATGGTTGAGAGTATTCCAAAGAGGGGCTCCCAGGTTATCTCGGCATTTAGCATAAATGAAGGAAATAGTGAAACTCTCCGCACACTCCACATGTCTAAACTCACAAGTCATCTATTGGTCATCCGAGCTGAGAAGGACACAATCAATATCATTGTTCCAAAAAACCCAGATTTTTCCATTAGCATTACAAATAGATTTGTGCATAGTCAAGTA
>JAJONR010003443.1:0-52663 GCA_029582245.1 Solanum etuberosum | reverse complement strand
CTCTCTCTCTCTCTCTCTCTATATATATATATATATATATATATATATATATATATATATATATATATATATATATATGTGTGTGTGTATGAATTTATGTATGTATATATATATTGGCTTCTACGATTATCTTCCAATGTTTCCTTTAGTTTATATTATGAAACTCTTGTTATTTGTTGTTTCAATGTTTTATGCATGTTACTTGTCGTTTCGGATTACGGATTGGCTTACCTGCTGATAGATTATAGTAGGTGCTATCATTAGTCAAGTTTTTAGGTCATGATATATATAGACAATAAACATGAACCATCACCTCGTCACAAGCGAGTCTCGTTCTCTCATGGAACCCACACATACAAACGGTTAGTGTAGCAGCGTGGTACATGTTCCTATTGTACCGGCATGGTACCCATTCTAGAAGTTAGTGAACTGGTGTGGTACCCGTTCTAACAATAGTATCTGTTGACGTGCTACCCGGTACCAATCATCAACACAGAATGCAATAACAACCACAATGAATCACAATCACACGTCTACATTCATATAATGCATTTATTGCATGCGACTGAAAACATCTTTTATTTCACATAATAAATTCCTGATATCCCTAAATATATATCATCCATGCATTACTAACGACGCAGTTATAAAGTACATATAGAATAAACTATAAAAACACACATCAATCACCTACCTCG
This sequence comes from Solanum etuberosum, assembly GCA_029582245.1. NCBI lineage: Eukaryota > Viridiplantae > Streptophyta > Magnoliopsida > Solanales > Solanaceae > Solanum > Solanum etuberosum. Next base: position 51,965 of record JAJONR010003443.1, on the reverse strand, counting down.
GCCTTGGAAACTCTAAAGAATATGAGCTTTTCCCTTGTTATGAATTCCGGCTTGTTCTTAGGCTAAAACAACAATAAAACATGGCAATCAATTAATAATGGCCTAAAAATACCCGTACTATAGTAAAAACCTAAACCCCAGGCCATTCCCATGATCATCCCACGAAACAAGGGTCTTTTATTTCATTAATTCAAGCTAAAACCCTTCCCCAAGAGTAACACTGTTGATTCTAAGGCTTAAGAATAAATATACAAGTTTGAGAAGTAATTAACTTACCTTTACCAATGATCATGGTGAAAAAACGGAAGAAAGCTTCCCTAAGTCGCCGTTTCTTTTCCCAAGAATGAAGTTTAACAAAATCGGAGGGTTTGAGACTTTTTCTGCATAAAAAACTGGCGAACCCCGCTATAGCGGTGTCTCCATAGGGTCCACCGTCCACTACGGAAATTAACTTATCCCACTATAGAGGCGTGATACTCGCTATAGAAGCTTGCATGGAGAAAGAGACTCATAAATCCATCCTAAAGCCCTAGTTTCACAACACAACTTCAAACAATTACGTTCTATAATAACGCCTTCACACCAAGTTTGATAGTGGGAGTTTTACTCATCCGAATTCGATTATAAAAAAACCCTATGGATTCCTTAATGTCTTAGCTACTTGGAAACACGATCGAATCTTAGACATACAACCTAACCCATTCCAGGATTTCCCTAGGCCCCTTCTTGCTCATATGTCGTCTAAGACTTGCCTAGCCTACAATTTTCACGTCACTACCCAAAATATTTTCTGACCCAATTATTTCACCATTGGTCTACCCAGAACCACCAGAAATGTTTATTACACTTAACCATCTAAGCAAGTCATAAATCACCCCTTTGGACCTAATGAAGCTATGACAACTTAAATCAGATCTTATTTACCCAAAAAATGTACTTTGGTCAAACATTGTAAAAATCAATTTTTCAAAATGAAAAATCTTTGATATAACACATTCGATCACCTCGGGAATTATGTCACTCATCCTTCAAGTCATAAATTGCATAATGAAACTATTTGAAACGTCAAAATAAGGGGAAATTTTTTGAAAATACAATCAACCATGAGGATTGTTACAAAGTAATGAATAAGCACAAATTGATTCTCTTGCATATTAAAATTCAAAATTTCCACATTTTGATAAGAGTTGTTCACATGATTTAATTGGTAATTACTTAAAGAAGATTAAGTAATTTAAGTTAGATTTTGTAGAAGATTTAAGTAATTATATTCTACCAAAAGAATGGAAACGTTGGTGGTTCCTATAAAACTAATTTCTAAAAGTTATGTTGTGATGTTTAGAGAACTATACATTGACTTAGTTGTCCTTTCTAGAAAATATGGAAAAGAATGCATTGCCATTTTTTTTACAATCTTATGTACTTTTACTAAAATGGTATATTATTTTATTATTTCGAATCAACACTACTATTTTAGTATAGAGTGGTATCCAAATCATTCTTTCCCTTCTATTTTCTTCATTAAAAAATAAAAATTGTTTAGTTCATAGATCAATAAAGTAAAGCAACAACAAAAACACAGGCCGACTATGATCCCACATGGGGTTGGGAGGGTCGTATTTGTCCAGCCTTACTCTAACCTTGTGAAGGTAGATAATATTTTTGATAGAACCTTGGCTCAATACGCAATATGGTAATTGAATCAAAGAAAACATCATGTAAAATAGAATTAAGAAACAACAGTCTGTTAATGATAAAAACAATACAGACAAGAAAAACTAGACAACATTAAGCTACATACTAACCTTCTACTCTAATCCTCGATCTCGATATCTTCCAATTTAGGGTAATGTCCTCTCTAAGAAACACATAAGAAAGTAAAATAAAAAAACTTAACCATCAAAATAAATTATTAAAAACATTTCGATAGAAAATAAAAAATGTTGAAAGCAATAGCATATCGCTAAATGATAGATTTCATTCCAAACACTGTCAAAAGCATATTCCATGGGAAAGGAAATATTCCACTCTTTTTCTCCAAACTTTTTGATCATATACAAAATCTATAATCACAATATATCTTAAATCTAGTCTATAATACCAAAAAGGGGGTGGGGGAAACTAAAGAGGGAAGGTCACAGTAGATAAATATAAATGTCACTCTCCAAAGCTACCCCCTTGGCGTAACACGGGACCTAGGATCACGAGTGACCCCAAGCTAACCCTGAGTCTTGCATATCATAAGCATACTAAACAATAACTAAGTAAAACATGAACTATGCGGAAGCTAAACCAATGGATAACTGCAATGGGGAACCTAACTAATCCGAATATGTAAAACATACTAAGATTTTAGTGATAACTAAAAGATAAACTTAACAATCCAAGTTGAATCTACTATTACGTCTGAAAAGCCTCTAACTAAGTTGAATTGCTGGGACATGCCCCCCTGCTAACTCTGACAAAACTGAAAACTGAATAACAAGACTAAAATGAAAAGCATATCTATTGTCCTCGAAGTATGAGGACTCACCACTGAAGCTGCTGAAATGCAGACCGAGAATCGATCTAAGTGTATCTGAATGCTGAGTACCCAAACCTACATCATGAAAGGATGTAGCGTAGAGTATGCGTTAGTACTTTAAATGTAATGATCATGCAGGATATAGATAAGAAGCTGAAAAAATATATATAAGCTGAACAAATCATAACTGAACAAGAATGTAAATACTAAAACATAACTGAAAAGCTAAACTGAGTGCATTGACCAGGTACTAATCATGAAAATAACATGTTGAACTGAATGTTGCAGTCTATACTAAAAACCTGGTCAAATGCACTAAGATTCTGACTGTGGGAGCTACTATTAACCGATATAAAACCATGTGATCTAAACGTGGAGTCGGATATATACGCCCCATCGAGAGGACCAAATATACCTTGCCAGGGGTATAAAGGCATGACTGGCGTGATCACTAAATCTGATGCCCGACAGAGGGGACTTATAATCCTATGGGGGCACGTAGTTCTAGGACTATGAGGGTATGCTGAACCTTAGTCCAACTCGGTGCTAAGTCTACTCCCAACTGAATATGTATATGACTGAAATATGATTGAAATATTTAATAGCTCAAAATACTGACATGCAATCTGAGAATGCAACAATTATATTTTGATAATCTAACATTCGAAATCTGGAGCATGATTATCTGTTTAACTAACCGCAAATATAATTTATGAACTAAGAGAATTTATACAAACTAGGGTTTTGAGTTTCATACAAGGAATTAAGAAAACATTCCAAGAAAACCTGTTATTTCGATTCGGGATACTACAACAACTAAATCACAACAAAACTCCAAGGTCTTAGAAACCCTAGGTCTAAAAAAGATAGGGGGAATCAAGGAGTTTACTGAATTCTAGGGACCTGGTGGATGAAAGGAACCCACTACTGAAATCCCACATACCTGGTGACGAAATCTACGGAGAAATCTTTTGATTTCGGGGCTGAAACTTCAAGAATACTGCTTCTTGTTCTTGAAGGAAACTGGCCCCTCTTTCTCCTCTTTTCTTTCTAATTTGTATGATTTCTTGGAGAATGAGGGTTCTGGGTATGTCTGACTAAGTTATTAGGGTTAAACTGAGTAAAATGACATAGTTTAGGCATCAAACGACGTAGTTTAAGTGCCCAACACATAAGGGAAAGGACCAAAATGACCCTGACTTAAATCTGACGAAGGCCATCCACGGAGGGGTCGACGGTCCATCGTTTGGACTACCAACCTTCGACTGTGTTCGTGGTTCGGGCTCCTCCCGACAGGGCTTCACTAAAATAACCATAACTTTTTACTCTGAGCTTGGACTTTAGCAAACTCGGTGGTGTTGGGAAGACGATTCAATTATCTTTCATTTGATAGGTCATGGGCTACCTAATTCATTTTGTGGTAAAAGATATGACCGTTTGAAGTTGACCCAACATTATTTTTCCTCTAATTGGCTGTTGACCCTCACCTACGGTCAGACCTACGATCTGTAAGTCCAACCACGGACCGTACTGATTGACCGTGTGTGGGATCAGAGACCACCAAACTTGGGACCCCAATGATGGAACCAACCTATGGTCCGTAGGTCAATCAACGGACCGTGGTTCACGACCGTAGGTCTCATCTTTAGAATCTGAAATTCCCCTAAGTCTGGGACTGCACCACGGGACCCCACCTACGGTCCGTGGGTGGTTTCCGTTGGTTCAGACACCAGATTCTGGAAAGCTGTATTTTTCTATTTTCTTGAATCTGAGGTGTTACAATATCTCTCCCTTGGGAACATTCATCCTCAAATGAAGTCTAAACAAGCTGAGTATGGAGGGAAGGAGCTGCATTCCCTACCACTAAGTACTAGAAACTGATATGTAACTGAACTGGGTTCCAAGAACATGCAAATATGCTGAAATGCAAGAACAACTGAAGGAACAAGATACTGACACTGAATTTACGCAAGAATAAACTGAGAGACTAGAGAGGAACTATTACCTCAAGCTGAAACGGAATTAGAGGGAAAGAGATGAGGATACTTGGCCTTCATGGCTGCTTCTGCTTCCCAAGTAGCTCCCTCTACAGACTGACTAATCCACAAAACCTTCATTGCAGCTACTTCTTTATTTCTCAACCTACGAACCTGACGGTAAAGGATCTCGACTGGCACCTCTTCATCTGTGAGACTATCCTTCACAGCCACACTCTATAATGGTAATATCGATGCCGGATCACCCACATACTTCTTCAACAAGTAAATGTGAAAGACTGGATGAACCCCTGCTAATTCTGCTGGCAAGTCTAACTCATAAGCCACATTATCAACCCTTTTCAGGATTCTTTAAGGACCTACATATCTGGGACTGAGTTTCCCTTTCTTTCCAAATCTCATCACCCCCTTCATAGGTGACACCTTTAGGAAAACTCAATCATCGATTTAAAACTCTAAGTTCCTTCTCCTCAGATCTGGATAGGACTTCTGACGACTCTGGGCTGTCTTTAGTCTATCTCTGATGAGTTGAACTTTCTCCATAGCCTCATGAACCGAATCTGGCCCAATAAATGTTGCTTCACCTACTTCAAACCAACCAATCGCGGGCCTGCATTTACACCCGTATAGTGCTTCATACGGGCCATCTGAATACTGGAATGGAAGCTATTATTATAGGTGAACTCTATGAGAGGTAGGTGATCATCCCAACTATCCTTGAAATCGATCACACAAGCTCTCAACATGTCCTCTAAGTTTGGAATGGTACGCTCTGCCTGACCATCTGTCGGTGGATGAAATGTTGTGTTGAGATTTACTTGAGTACCAAAACCTTTCTGAAATGATTCCCAGAAATAAAAGGTAAACTGAGGACCTCTATGTGAGATGATAGTCAGGGGAACCCCATGTAGGCTGACTATGTCATTGATGTAGAGTTTGGTATAGTCCTCCACTGAATCTGTAGTCTTGATAGCCAAGAAGTGAGCGGACTTAGTTCCTCTGTCCACTATCACCCAAATGGAGTCATATTGTCTGCGATTATCAGGTAAACCCGTAATGAAATCCATGTTTACCACTTCCCACTTCCTTGTAGGAATGTTAATCTCTTGAGTCATATATCATGGTTTCTGATGTGCTACCTTAACCTGTTGACAATTAGGACACTTATCCACAGAATCTTCTATGTCCTTCTTCATGTCGTTCCACCAAAATATTTCACGTAGATCACAATACATTTTAGTGACACCTGGATGAATAGAATACATGGAGTTATGAGCTTCTATAAGGATTTTTTGCCTCAACTCACCCATATTAGGAATACATAAGCGACCTAGGTAACGAAGTACACCATCTCCCCCTTGGGAGAAAACCTCAACCTTTTACTGATGAACTACACCTTTCAACTGAGGTAATATAGCATCACTATCCTGTTTTTCCTTAACCTCCGCTATCAATAAAGATTCTGATCCATTCTGAACTATAACCCCACCATCTGATGTGTCTGTTAGGAAAACTCTTAAGCGAGCAAGCCGTTGAACATATTTGGCTAGTTCTTTTCTTTTTCTTCAACATGTGCTTGATGAGTCCGAGATTTGGACTCATTTAAGGCTTTATTTGTATAGGTTTATTGTCCTCAAATTCTTATTTTCTGCCAATAACTGATGTAAAACCCTTGATTTTTAGGATTATGGATTGAGGAACAAAGCATGGACACTAAGTTACAAAAAGGAACAAAGCGAGCTGAAAGAATGAAGAAAAGAGAGCCTGGTGATCGCCAAGTCCACTTGGCGAGTCGCCGAGTGGCCATTCGACCGCCTAAAGTTCCAGTGTGCTAAGCTCTGAGGGTAAAAATCAAGTTGGCGAGAGAAATGAGCAGTCAGCAAATCACCGAGTGGTTCCACGATGCAGTGATATATCGCCCAGAGTTACAGACCTTGAGGATGTTGAATTTCAAGGAACAAGGGCGATGGAAATGACCAAAGGGCGAGTCGCCGAGTGGATCGGCGAGCCCGACTTACTTCGCCGAGCGACTCTTCACAGTACATTTTTTGCGACTATAAATACGTCTTTAGTATGAATTTTCATATCAATTCGTATCTTAGAATCTATTTTTTGAGTTTTGAACTGCTAGACAAGTTTTCTCTAGTTTTTCCTAAGATCTGAAGAATTGAAGTTTTTTACTTTTGAGAAATTGAAAGTGGGTCTGTGATATTCTTCGAATTGGAGCATTGTAAGGACGAATCTACACTTACCCAATTGATGGGTAATCAATTTGGTAACTGTTTTTACCTTTTTATGATGTCTACCTAAAACCCCAATTCTTGGGCTGTGATTATGTGATTATGGGCTGATTTAGCTTATGGGTATTGCTAATTGTTAGTTTATTTTCTATTTCAAAGTGAGTTCAATCATTTATTGTGAGTTAATTTAAGAATTGTAGTTGCAAATGCGATTCTACCTTTGTGTTCTTGGCTTGTTCGAGAGAGACGTTTTAGAACTAAGGTGTTTGATTGATGGTCTGTGGGTATTTGGTTGACATGGGTTCAGCTCGAGAGAGTGAATCCTAAACCCTTTTCCACACATTCAGCTCGAGAGAGTGAATGGACTAAGGTGTGGGCTATTCTTATTTTGTATGCTTGTTGATGTTTGAGAGAAATCAACTTGATTCGGGGTAAATTGTTCGAGAGAAAATTTATCTCCTCTATAGCCTAGCTTACTCACTAATATTTATCCATTTTCTAATAGTTGCAATTACCCATTCGTCTATAATAGCCTATAATCAAATCACATCCCAAGAACTCATCTCATTATTGTTATTTCGTATTGTTTGCTGCTGTTTGTAATTGATAATATCAAAATCAAAACCCCCATTTGACATTCGTGTCACCCCCTGATTTGAATAATGTTTTTGTTCGATCATTTTTATTCCTATGACTGATTTGAGCATATTCATACTTCCCTATTGAATCTCAAACATGTACCGCTCTCTATGGGATTCGACCCTAACTCATTTAGTTGGGTTTTATACTGATTAATGACTGTTGATGCTTAGAATTGGATGAAGTGTCTTTGATAGCGTTATTCAATCAAAATGGCGCCGCTGCCGGGGAGTGGTGTTGTTTGAGAATCGTTTGGTGAAGTTGGATTTTTGTTCTTGTTAGTCATAGTTGAATCCACTTATTTTCAGTTTTGGTTTTTATGTGTTACTTGTTGAACAGAGGAAAGGAGAATGTCTTGTAGCAACGATAACCAAGTGGACCACCCTCCTGCAAAAATGACGATTCTTAGGGATAGCATCCTAAATTTCAAGCAATTGGAGGGTTAGACAATCCATGAGTTGTGGCTGAGATTTAAGACAATATTGCTGCAATGCTCAACTCATGGAATCCTAGATAATATGCTACTGGACTGCTTCTATAGAGGTCTTGGTCCTGAGAACAGAGAAGTGGCTGATCGACTTATTCCGGGTGGTCTAATACGACAACCCTATGCAATAGTAGCCCAACTCCTTGATCACATGATTAAAATCAACAAGGAGACAAAGAAGGACCAAAATTTGGCCACACTGTTAACTCAGCTGGATCTTTTGGCCAAAAAGGTTATGGAATTTGAAGTAATGTACAAAAAGAAAGATAGGTACATTCCCCCTCATGAGCGTAGAAAGCCCAAGGACTGTGAGGGTGGACAAGTTGAAGAGATTCTCCCACTCATTCTCCACAAAGTTGAAGAACACGACAGAGTGTTGAAAGAGATAAACGAGAATGTATCAATGCTAAATCAGTTGACTGCTTCTCATTCCATCTTTGTTTAGCTATTGGAGACCAAAATGGGTCATTTGTTGTCTTATATCTACTCAAGACAACAAGGAGGGTTGCCAAATGAGTCTATGGCAAACCCTAAGAATGAAATTTGAGCGAGGACTTGCATCGTGCCACGACGTTAACTAAGGCGCTGCTTGGGAGGTAACCCAAGTTCTTAATTGCTTTCTTTTTGTTTTTGGAATAATGTGTGTTGATTGTGCAGGTGAGAAAGAGGGATGTCTTTGAAAAGAACAGGTAGGCGAGCCCGACCTTGTCCGCCGTTTGGACCCCCACATTAATTGGAGGTCCTGTAAAACTCAACGAGTTAAGTAACCACTCGGTGTGTCGCCGAGTGGTTCAGTAAGGTTGACTAATATCGCCGAAAGGGTGAGAACTGGACGGTTTTTAAAGGCCAAAGGTTTAAATTTTCAAACTCTTTCACATTCCCTCACTTTTTAACTTCACAAAATCACACCCGCACTATATTTCCTATATTTTCGCATTTTTTCCTCTTTCTAGTCGTTGATTCGGTGTTCGGAGTTGGATACTTTGCCGCCTAGCTTTACAAGTTCTTATATTCAGCATTGAAGGTTGGTTTTATGAACCCCAAACTCGTAAGGTTAAACTCATTTGCAATCATATTGTTCTTACTGATGTGTGTCGGGCCTCTCTGAAATCATGATTGTGTGTTTGTTTGCCTGTTCTAAATTTGATATCATGCCTAAATTCCTTAAGTTGTTGATTTCCCGAATTTTGTGCTTTAAAATTGATCGAAATCTTATGGGTTCTACGTAATTGTTGTTGGGTCTAGTCGGGTGAAGTCTAAGTAACCCCATATTGTGATAAATGACGTGCTTTGCCCAATGATGGAGCGTTTGACGTCATTCCTAAGGGCTAAAGTCATCAAATACCTAATTTTGGCCTAACCGAGGGAAGTCTGAGTACCCCGGTGGTGTCGGTCTTATGGGTCTGAGTCTAATTGAAGCTGTATGTGGTTTGATTTTGTTTTCGGGCGCTGCGGGGTTGAATTTGGAAGTTGGGGTTGAAAATGGCACGTTGGGCAGTTAGGCGAGCTGGGTCGAGCTCGCCGAACCACTCGGCAGTTCGCCGAATCCCCCTTTATCACCTTTAATTTCTTGATAATGTTGAGTTTGGGTACTGTAACTTTCGGTGAGAAGCCTGAGATCGTCGAGTGCACTTGGCGGCTCACCGAAAGTCTTTCTTGATCGCCCTTTCCGTGTCCCCAACCCCTAAAATACAGTGTAACTTTCGGCGGGCTAGTCTGTGCTCGCTGAATGATGTCGGCGATTAGCTGAAAGTCCCTTCCCATCGCCGACATGCTATTTTTCTGGAAAATTTTTGAGCCAATCCTTTTGGCGAGCCCAATCTGGCTCGCTTAAGTGATTCGGCGAAAATTTTCTCACACTCATCTGACCACTGAAATTTGACCTTCTTTTGAGTCAACTTGGTCAATGGGGAAGCTATGGATGAAAATCCTTCAACAAATCTCCTGTAATAACCGGCCAAACCCAAGAAACTTTTGATATCTGTTGGAGAGGTAGGTCTGGGCCAGTGTTTCACTGCCTCAATTTTATGAGAATCCACTGGGATCCCTTCGCTAGATTCCACATGACCAAGGAAAGCGACTGATTGTAACCAGAATTCACATTTGCTGAACTTAGTGAATAATTGGAGATCTTTTAGAGTTTGCAGAACAACTCTCAGATGAGTCGCATGCTCCTCCTCACTCCGAGAATAAATGAGGATATCATCAATAAAGACGATAACGAACAAGTCCAAATACTGTTTGAACAACCTGTTCACAAAGTCCATGAAAGCTGCAGGAGCATTTGTTAGTCCAAAAGACATAACTACAAATTCATAATGACCATACCGAGTCCTGAAGGCTGTCTTCGAAATGTCACTATCTCTGACTCTGAGCCGATGATAGCCAGATCTGAGGTCTAACTTAGAAAAGAAACTAGCACCCTCAAGTTGGTTGAACAAGTCATCAATTCTGGTGATAGGATACTTATTCTTGATTGTGGCTTTGTTCAACTGCCGATAGTCAATGCACATTCTGAGAGACCCATCTTTCTTTTTCACGAACAACAGTGGAGCACCCCATGGAGAGATTCTAGCTCTGATGAAGCCCTTATCTAGAAGGTTTTTTAATTGCTCTTTCAATTCCTTAATCTCGGTTGGATCCATTCTGTAAGGAGGAATCAAAATGGGTTGGGTATCTTGGAGGAGATCTATTCCGAAGTCGATTTCCCTTTCGGGAGGAACTCTGGGAAGATCTTTTGGAAACACTTTTGGAAATTCATTTAGTACTGGGATTGACTCAAGAGTTGGGGTTTCGGCATTTGAATCCTTAATCCGAACAAGATGATAGATATACCCTTTGGAAATCATTTTTCTGGCCTTAAGGTAAGAAATGAATTGACCCATAAGCACTGAGCTACTACCCTTCCACTCTAAGACTGTCTCGTTTGGAAACTGAAATCGAACGATTCTAGTTCTACAATTGACTGAGGCATAACATGAATGTAACCAGTCGATGCCTAGAATGATATCAAAATCTACCATTTCAAACTCTACAAGATCTGCGGAGGTGACTTTCTGAGAAATTGTGACAAGGCAATTTTTGTATACCCGTCTAGCTATAACTGGGTCACCAACTGGAGTACAGACTGAGAAGGCATCTGAGAGAGTTTCTGGATTGAGACCAAAGTTTACTGCTATATAGGGAGTTACAAAAGACAGTGTAGCCCCTGGATCTAACAATGCATACACATCTTAATAAAAGACTCGTAACGTACCAGTGACCACATCAGGAGAATCTTCCTAGTCCTGGAGATCTTGGAAAGCATACAACCAGTTCTGGCGTTGACCGCCACCTATACTAGACGAAGCACGCTGCTGAGTTGGGTGACCTGTTGGTGCTGCTGGAGCCGTAGACTGAGCCCTATTGTTGTTACCTCTTTGCCCCTGCCTGGCAGAAGGGCAATACTTTAACCTATGGCCAGACTGACCACACCCAAAGCACCCCTCTTTGCCTACAAGACACTCACCCGGATGGTTCCTACCACCCTTTGGACAAGTTAGGAAAGTCATGTTACCTAAAGAACTCCCCTGAGACTTAGAGCCTGATGCCCTGCCTTTCTGATCCTATCGAAACTTGGGGGATAGAGCACTAGCTGATGAAGGTGCTGGAGATGTACACCTCTGCTGAAACCGTGAGCGATTTACACCACCCGACTTTTCCTGTCAGTATTCATAGTTTCCTGTCCTGGCCTTTTTGTTATCCTTAGCCCATTTCCTAAGCTTATCTCCCTCAACCTGCTAAGCAGGAGTCATTAGCCTGGATATATCCATATCCCCTAGAAGCATAGCATTCCTGCATTCAGTCTTCACCAGATCGCATAGCCCAAATAAGAATTTGCTCATTTGTGCCCTTGGATCGGTAACCATGTGTGGAGCATACTTGGAGAGCTGAGTGAACTTCAGTCCGTACTCTTGGACCGACATTGAACCCTGCTTCAAGTTCATAAACTCTTGTGCCTTAGCTTCTCTCAATTCCCTCGAGAAGAATCTGTCTAGAAAAGCTCCAGTAAAACAATCCTAAGTCAAAGAAGCTGCATTCTCACCCCTATTTTCTTTCCACTGGGTGAACCAAATATGAGCCACATTCTTCAGTTGGTAGGATACCAGATCCACCCTGTCATTTCCAGTTACATGCATCACCTCTAGGATCTTCTTGACTTCATCAAAAAGTTATGTGGGTCCTCACCAACCTTCGGCCTTAGAAACTCAGGCAGATTCATCCGAACAAAGTTTCGAACCTTAGCTGCAGCTGATCCACCATTCGTGTTTGTAGGAGCTGCGACCTGTTGATTATTCTGATTGGCCACACTCTGAGCCAAGAGCTGGATCGCATTCCAAAATTCTGCATTTGTAACCTCATGATTCCAGACTAGAGGAACTGCGTTATCATTGCGTGCATTATCATTCCGTGTGTTAGCTCTACGAGGAGGCATGATCTGAAATGCATAACGACATATTAGAAAAGAGAAGTTGGATCATACCCACGCACGATAAGAATAACAAAGAAAGTGAAGTTTTTCTTAAAACACTTCGTAGAATCCCTCTCATAGATGTGGTGTACTTCAGACCAATGAAAGAGACTCTACTTAGTGCGAATTTTAGACATCCTAGTACTCTTGAACCTAATGCTCTGATACCAAGTTTGTCACGCCCCGAGGGTACCCCCTTGGGGTAACACGGGACCAAGGATCACCAATGACCCTAAGCTAACCCTGAGTCTTGCATATCATAAGCATACTGAACAATAACTAAGTAAAACATGAACTGTGCAGAAGCTAAAACAATGGATAACTACAATGGGGAACCCAACTAATCTGAATATATAAAACATAATAAGAGTTTAGCGATAATTGAAAGATAAACTTAACAACCCAAGCTGAATCTACTACTATGTCTGAAAAGCCTCTAACTGAGTTGAGTTGCTGGGACATACCCCCCAACAAACTCTAACAAAACTGAATAACAAGACTAAAATGAAAAGAATGTCTATTGTCCTCGAAGTATCAGGACTCACCACTGAAGCTGCTGAAATGCGGACCGAGAATCGATCTAAGCGCTATCTAGATGCTGAGTACCTAAACCTACATCAAGAAAGGATGTAGTACAGACTACGCGTCAGTACTTTGAATGTACTGAGCATGCAGGATATAGATACTAAGCTTAACAAAAATATATAAGCTCAACAAAGCATAACTGAGAAAGAATGTAAATATTGAAACATAACTGAAAAGCTAAATTGAGTGCAATGACAAGGTACTAATCATGAAAATAACATGCTAAACTGAATGTTGAAGTATATACTGAAAACCTTGTCAAATGCATTAAGAGTCTGACTGTGGGAGCTACTATCCACCGTGGAGTCCGATGTATACGCCCCATAGAGAGGACCCAATATACCTTGACAGGGGTATAAAGGCATGACTGGCGTGATCACTAAATTTGATGCCCAACAAAGGGGACTTATAATCCTACGGGGGCACGTAGTTCTGGGACTATGAGGGTACATTGAACCCTAGTCCAACTCGGTGCTAAGTCTACTCCCAACTTAATATGTATATGACTGAAATGTCACTGAAATACTGAATATCTCAAAATACTGACATGCAATCTGAGAATGCAACGATTATATACTGATAATGTAACATTCAAAAATTGGAGCATGATTATCTATTTAATTGACCTAGCATGTATAATTCATGAACTAAGAAAATTTATACAAACTAGGGTTCTGAGTTTCATACAAGTAATTAAGCAAACGTTCCAAGAAAACCTGTTATTTCCATTCGGGATACTACAACAGCTAAATTACAACAAAACTCCAAGGTCTTAGAAACCCTAGGTCCAAACTAGATAGGGAGAATCCAGGAGATGACTGAATTCTAGGGACCCAGTGGATGAAAGGAATCCAGTAGTGAAATCCCACATTCCTGGTGATGAAATCCACGGAAAAATCCTTTGATTTCGGGGTTGAAACTTGACGAACACTGTTGCTTGTTCTTGAAGGAAGTTAGCACCTCTTTCTCTTCTTTTGGTTCTAATTTGGATGATTTCTTAGAGAATGAGGGTTTTGGGTATGTCTGACTAAGTAATTAGGCTTAAACTGAGTAAAATGACGTAGTTTAGGCATTAAACGATGTAGTTTAAGTGCCCAACACATATGGGAAAGAACCAAAATGACCCTGACTTAAATTTGACGAAGTCCATCCACAGAGGGGTCGACGGTCCGTCATTTGGACTACCAACCGTCCACTGTGATCGTCATTCGCGGTTTGCCCGACAGGGCTTCACTAAAAAGAGCATATTTTTTTACTCCGAGCATGGATTTTAGCAAAATTGGTGGCGTTGGAAAGAGGATTCAATTATCTTTCATTTGATAGGTCATGGGCCACCTAATTCATTTTGTGCTAAAAGATATGACTGTTTAAAGTTGACCCAACAACACTTTTCCTCTAATTGGATGCTGATCCTCACCTACGGTCAGACCTACGGTACGTAGGTCGAACCACGGACCGTACTGGTTGACCGTGGGTGGGATCAGAGACCACCAAACTTGGAACCCCAAAGACGGAACCAACCTACGGTCCCTTAAGTCTGGGACTGAACCACAGGACCCCACCTATGGTTTGTGGTTCTACCTACGGTCCGTGGGTGGTTTCCGTTGGTTCTAACACCAAATTCTGGAAAGCTGCATTTTCTATTTTCTTGAGTCCGAGGTGTTACAATAAAAAACCTAGAATTAGAAAAAAAAAGAACGGAGAAGCAAATCTAAGAAATTTTTCCTTCTCCCTCAAGAGCTATAGGAGCAGGAAATAGAAAATGCTAGTAGATTCATGATCTTCTAAAGGTCTTCCACCTTGATAGAAACACCACCATTATGCTCCAAATCCTCAATAACCATAAAATCATCATAGACCTCACCTCTATTCTCCCTTTAATCCCAAATTAACATTAACACTGGTTCACAAGAAGAAGATGAGTTTCAGGTTTTGAGAGTGTTCAGAGGTTTCCGATCAATCTTCGATTAACAATCTTATAATGAACTTCAGTTCATTTCTGTGTTTATGCCTTATTTTTGTCATTTATAGCTTTCCTGTAGCGACTCCAAGTCATTTATGACTTGTTGGGACTGACAGTTTGGTCACCTGGTTGTTTGTTTGGTTTTTATGCGAGTTTTAGTGTTTTGGGAGATTTTGAACTTTAAACGGTCCCTTTTCATAAGAAGTTCAAGAATATGACCTCAGAATCCTACTCTGACGATTCCATCAGCTCTTGAAGGGTCATTTTAGGCTAGTACCAAGGTTGGGATGACTCCCAAGGTCGTTAGTGTGATTTGGTGGGATTAATCGTTCAACTTTAAAGTTTAAGCCTTAGATTGACTTTAATCAACAATCTGAGTAAACACACTCGGATGAGAATTTCTTCAGCACGGTTAGCTCTAGAATATTGAGTTTGGTCTAGATTGACCCTTGATTCATGTCCCGAGGATTCTGAGCTAATTTCGAGCCCCTTTCTGAATTTGACTTAAAATGGCGGTAGGGTGTGGGACCCACTTTTTTTCAAAATGACCTGGTATGGAAATTTCAACTGCGCCATTGAGTTCAGTATATCAAATTTGGTATTGTTGCATATATCGTTTGCGTGCAAGGCGCTCCAAACGAGTTCGGAACACCCTATCAGAGTTTTTAAGTTTCCAAAAAACACTGAAATCTGGTGCATATAAAACAGAAATATCAGCTCATTTTTGAAACTTCAAAACCCCATATATCCCAATTTGTAGGCTAAATGAGGTGATTCAAAGTGTGGAAGCTTCGTTTGTATGGTGGCTTTTCTGTAATGTGATCAGAAGGTGTTGGGTGCATATCGTTTGAGGTAAAATTTAAATAAACCATATTGTTGTAGCTCTTTTCAAGTTCTTGACTTTGGCTATATTGATTTGGTGATATCTTACTCATTTTAACTCGATTTTGGGTGATTTGAAGTTCCACGTGTCAGAAAGTATTGCAGCTACATTGTGGAGTATTAAGAAGTGCTATGCATCCTTCAATTTTGGTAAACTTTGAGTTTTACCTACTGTATGTTTTCTTTTAAATAGATTAAAGTGTGATTTATATGAATGTTTGGTTTTCCCTGCATTCTGATCCCTGAATTGTGTTTAATTTTGGAACACAAGTTCAGGGTACTGTTTTGGGTCTTTTGGCACAGCCAAATCTGAAAACTCCGGTGCGGGTCCCATGATTCCTGTTTTGACTCCAAAATTTACCTGTGTTTGTTTGTTGTGATTTTGGTGTCTAAACGACTATACTAATATTGTGATCCTATATTTGATAGTGTGAGAGCGTTCAAAGGCCATTCAGAAAGGAAAAGTTACGGTAAAGTGATTTGGAGCGCGCGCGGTCGGCCTTAAGGTAGGCTACGACTTCCTTTCCATCTAGATTGAGCCTCATTGTCTGAACTCATGCTGATTAGTGTTAATTGGGGTGGGGACCTAGTATTATTACCTCTCTTCTTAGATACCATGTTTTAGGTTTGATCGACATTATTTCGGGCATAGTACCTTGCTATTTGGCTGCTTTGGGTTTGTGCATGCTATGTGAATTACTTGAATTTACTTGCTTTCTGATGCATGTCCAGCCTTTGTCACGCCCCGAGGCTACCCCCTAGATGTAACACGGGACCTAGGATCACGAGTGACCCCAAGCTAACCCTGAGTCTGGCATAGATCAAGCATACTATAAAAGTTACTGAGTAAAAAATATAATATGCAGAAGCTAAAACAGTGGATACCTGAATATGGGAAAAAAACCAAAATAGTCTGAATGTATGTGAAATAAACTAAGAGTTTAATGTTGACTGACCCATCACTTAACAACTCGAGCTGAATCTACTAATATGTCTGAAAAGACTCTAACACAGTTGAGTTACTGGGACATGCCCCCAGCTAACTCTAACAAAACTGAAAACTGGAAAAAAGGACTAAAATGGAAAGCATTTCTATTTTCCTCGAAGTATGAGGACTCACCGCTGAAGCTACTGAAGTCGGACCGAAATCGATCTAAGCGTGATCTAGATATTGAGTGCCTGAACCTACATCATGAAACAATGTAGCGCAAAGTATGCGTCAGTACTTGCAATGTACTCAGCATGAAGGATAAGATACTAAGCTGAATAAAAGATATATAAGCTAAACAATACATAACTACACATTGATATAATTTGAGCAAAGATATATATACTGAAGTATAACTGAAAAACTAAACTGAATGCAATAACCAAGTACTAATCATGAAGATAACATGTTGAACTGATTACTGAAGTAAATGCTAAAAACCTGGTCAAAACATTAAGAGTCTGAATGTGGGAGTTACTATTAACCGACATAAACCACGTGAGCTAAACGTGGAGTCCAATGTATTCACCCCATCGAGAGGACCCAATATACCTTGCCAAGGGTATAAAGGCATGACTGAGGCGTGATCACCAATATTGATGCCCAACATAGGGGATTTATAATCCTACGTGGGCACGTAGTTCTGGGACTATGAGAGTACGCTGAACCCTACTCTAACTCGGTGCTAAGTCTATTCCCAACTGAATATTTGTGAAGCTAAAATATGTTACATACTGAATAGCTCAAAATACTTACATGCTAACTCAGAATGCAACATTTATATACTGAGAATGTGACATTCGAAATCTAGAGCATGATTTTCTGTTTAACTGACCTAGCAAGTATAATTCATGAACTGAGAGAATTTACACAAACTAGGGTTCTGAGTTTTATACAAGGAATTAAGCAACGTTTCCAAGAAAAACATGTTATTTAGACTATGGATATTATAGCAGCTGAAATCACCACAATTCCCAAGATTTTACAAACCCTAAGTCTAAACAAGTTATGTGGAATCAATGAACTGACTGAATTCTAGGGACCTAGTGGATGAAACGAACCCACTAGTGAAATCCCACATACCTGGTGATGAAATCTATGGATAAATCCTTTGGATTTCGGGGCTGAACTGTGAAGAATGCTTCTGCTTGTTCTTGGAAGAGTTGGTCGCCTCTTTCTCTTCTTTTTGCTCTAAGTTCGGTGATTATTGGAGAATGAGGGTTCAGGGTATGTATGACTAGATTATTAGACTGAGACTGAATAAAACAACATAGTTTAGGCATCGAACGACGTAGTCTAAGTTTCTAATGCATAAAGGAAAAGACCAAAATGACCCTGACTTAAAACTGATGAAGTGCCATCTACTACGGGACTAACGGACCGTCATTTGAACCACGGCCCGTCAGCTTGGTCGTGGTTTGTGCTTTGCTCGAAAGGGCTTCACTAAAACGAGCATAACTCTTTACTCTGAGCTTGGATATTAGCAATCTCGGTGGTGGTGGAAAGAGGATTCAATTATCTTTAATTTGATAGGTCATGGGACACCTAATTAATTTTGTGCTAAATGATATGACCGTTTGGAGTTGAACCAAAAGTCATTTTGCTGTAAATAGTTGTTGACCCTCACCTACAGCAAGACCTAGGTCCGTAGGTCAACCCACAGAACGTACTGTTCGGCCGTGGGTGGGATCAGAGACCACTGAATCTTGAACGCCAACCACATAACCCCACTTACAGACCGTGGGTCCATCGACGGACTGTGGACCACAACCGTAGGTCTTATCTTTCGATCCTGAAATTTTTGTAAGTATAGGACTCACCTACTAGACCTACATACGGCTCGTGCATTCAATAACGAACCATCCTAGTGAACCGACGCTAAGTACTGAAACCTTGACTCTTATTGGAACTTGAACTGGCCAACCATGGCCCCACCTACGGTCCGTGGTTCTACCTACGGTTCGTGGGTGGTTCCGTAGGTACTGGCACAAGTTTTCTCAAAAACTAGGATTTTCTCCCTGAAGAGATCTAAGGTGTTACAATATCTCCCCCTTGGGAATATTCATCCTCGAATGAAGTTTGAACAAGCTGAGTACGGAGGTAAGGGCTATAATCCCTATTACTGGCTACTGGAAATTGATATCCAACTGAACTAAGTTCTATGAACATGAAATTTTTTTGAAATGCAAGGATAACTGAGGACAAAAGATTTCGAGAATGAATTACACAAGAGTAACTGGGAGACTGCAGAGGAACTATTACCTCAAGTTAAAATGGAATCGGAAGGAAAGAGGTGAGGATACTTGGCCATCGTGGCTGCTTCTACGGACTGACTCCTCCACAAAACCTTTATTGAAGCGACTTCCTTGTTTCTCAACCTACGAACCTGACGGTCAAGAATTTCAACTGGCACCTCTTCATAAGTGAGACTATCCTTCAAAGCCTCACTCTCTAATGGTACTATCGATGCCAGATCACCCACACATTTTTTCAACAAGGAAATGCGAAAGACCAGATATACCACTGCTAGTTCTACTGGCAACTCTAACTCATAAACCACATTACCAACCCTTTCGAGGATTCTCTAAGCACCTACATATCTAGGATTGAGCTTCCCTTTCTTTCCAAATCTCAACACCCCCTACATAGGTTACACCTTCAGGAAAACCCAATCATCGATTTCGAACTCTATGTCCCTTCTCCTCGCATCTGCATAGGACTTCTGACGACTCTGAGCTGTCTTTATTCTATCTCTGATGAGCTAAACTTTCTCCATATCCTCATCCACCGAATTTGTCCCAATCAAAGCTAATTAAGTTACTCCAAACCAACCAATCGGAGATCTGCACCTACGCCCATATAGTGCCTCATAAGGGACCATTTGAATACTGGAATATAAGTTATTATTATAGGCGAACTCTATGAAAGGTAGGTGATCATTCCAACTACCCTTGAAATCGATCACGCAAGATCTCAACATGTCCTCTAAGGTCTGAATGGTACGTTCTGCCTGACCTTCCGTCTGTGGATGAAATGACGTACTGAGATTTACATGATTACCAAGACCTTTCTAAAATGATTTCCAAAAATGAGATGTAAACTGATGACCTCTATCTGAGATGATAGACAAGGGAACCCCATGAAACCTGACTATCTCATTGATGTAGTGTTTGGTGTAGTCCTCCGATGAATCTGTAATCTTGACAGCCAAAAAGTGAGGGGACTTCATGACTCTGTCCACTATCACCCAAATGGAGTCATGTTGTCTACTTACGAGGTAAACCCGTAATAAAGTCCATGTTTATCACTTCCCACTTCCATGTAGTAATGTTAATCTCTTTAGTCATACCTCCTGGTTTCTGATGTTCTACCTTAACCTGTTGACAGTTAGGACACTTAGCCACAAAGTCTGTTATGTCCCTCTTCATGTCATTCCACCAAAAGACTTCACGTAGATAACGGTTCGTGATGCAACTCATGAAGGAGTTCCAGTGGACATGCTTTGAGGAGTTATGTTTTGGTTGGCTAAGTAAGGACCACGGCGGGACTCACGGGCAGTGAGGACTTTGACGAGCGGTAGTGTCGTCCGTGTAACAGTTCGACAATTGAGTCCTACTTCGAGTAGGACTCTTTTTAGACAGACTATTTGAATTAATTAGGTTTAATATTTTAATTATTTTGATATATCTAGAATGAGAGACTACTTTCCTATTATTCGGTACTTTGGTTTTCATCGATTAACTTTGGATCGAGACTTGAAGTTTGATCTGGTTTTTGAATATAAAGTGTTCTTAGAATTTTCAAATCTTCGTAAGTGATTTCTCTTAACGTATTCAATACTTATTTTTGCTTATTCAATTGAAAGCATGAGTGGCTAAACATCACAACTAGGGTTGTGGGAACTATGACAGGAATCAAAGTGTAGATTCATAAAACGAGTAGAATATGATTAATATTTGCATAACATAACTTAACTTTTGTTATTCATTCTTTCTAATGAGTGCACGCATTAGAACTTCCCTGTATCTATCAACTGTTCGAGAGAAAATCTATAGTTAGGAAAAAGTCAAATTAATCTATTGATTTGGAGTGAAAGTTCGAGAGAAGAAAGAAGAGAATTTTGACACAAAAATATGCGAGGAACACTCTTAAGACTGATAGGATTCGAGTGGGAGTTATCTAACAAGACTGAGAGGTGTTAGATACATTTAGCTCACTTGTTATTTGCAAAGAATAGATCACCTAAAACTTGTTCACGAATCAGCACTAGATCTAACGTCATGGGAAACATAACCATGGTTTCATTCATTTATCATCACAACCTTGAAGTTAAAACTCTGTTACTTATGTTAATGTTGATATTATAACAAAATTGGTTACTTGAACCTTACAACCGAACCTATTTTACATTTCGTAATTACTTTCTTTAGGAAATAATAATGACAGTTGAATAAATGCGATAGTGAAACTATTTCTGTAAGTAAATTCTCTGTGGAATCAACCTCAACTCACGTTGAGTTCTATAAATTGACTTCGACCGTTTATGCTTCTTAATTGAAGTTTAAGTTTGGACATATCAGTAGTATTGGTTGAGTGTACATAATATGCACGGTATGCTGCAATATTACCTGGCTGTACAGGATTTGTGGGGTATGCATCAGTTAGACAACTATATTTTCTTAAAGGAAAATTCAGATCTTCTCGGGTAACATGATTATAAGTCATCGATGAGACCCTTTCCATGGATTGGATGAAATCATATGCAACTTGACAGAATGCTGTTTGTGGTGCATAAACTTATTGAGGTTGATTGGAATCTGGTGGGAATGAAGGAAATTCGCACATGGTGTGGTTTTAAAGTTCACACATCATATCATTAGTGGCACATCCTTTTCACCAAAGTCCAATACACCTCATTATGTTGATGCACCATCACTAATATCCTCTCAAGCTTCATATGATGCAATGTAATCCATGGAAAGGGTTTCACATATGAACTATAATCATGTTACAAGAGAACTATAATCATGCATACCCCGTGAATTATGTGCACCAAAGCGATACTGCAGCACTAACCAAAAAAATTCTACTTGGAATACATTAATATACTATGAGTGGGTCTATTTTTTTTGTTGTGTATCTTAATCCGTTCTGCAATTCTTCAGTTCGAATGGGTCTATTTTTTCTGTCATTTTTTTCCTTTTTACACTACTGAATTAGTTTATGATTGTTGAAATCTGCCTCATGAGCTGTTAATTGATGTTGAGTTGGCAGGATGACATGGCTGCTGATGTGTTTTCTGTTTCATTTTTAGTTATGAATTTCCTAGTCTTTAGGCATGTAGTTATTGGTAGAGTAAGTTCCTAGTTATTAGGTTGACTCTATTTTTTTAGTTACTGCATTATTTACTGCAGACAGTTAGGGTTTCCTTGTATTTTAGTATCTCTTCTTCCAGCTTAATAAAATAAATCTCTTCTTCGTCTTCTATTGTATGATTTCTTTATCGGTAAACACCAACAAATTGGTATCAGAGCCCTCTTCTAAAAGGACTTGTGAGTGTAGTCTGAGTGAACCATTAACAAAGTCCCCACTTGTTTCCCTGAAAAGCCATCAGAATACATGGATTTAGAACACTCTTCTTGATCTTATGCAATTTCTCCACTAGTGTTTGATGGAGAGAATTACCAGGTATGTTCTATCAAGATGCAAACTCACATGGAGGTATGTGATCTCTGGAAAGCAGTAGAGGAGAATTACAAAATTCATGTTTTACCTAGCAATCCAACAATGGCTCAGTTCAAGCTTCACAAGGAAAGGAAGACAAGAAAATCCAAGGTGAGTATCTTTCTTATATTCTCAACTTTCACCTATAATTTTTTCCAGAATGATGACGTTGGAATCGGCAAAAGCAATCTGGAATTTTATAAAAGAAGTATACCAAGGATATGAGCGAATCAAAGGTATGAAAGTTATAAATCGCATTAGAGAATTTGAGATACAAAGAATGAAAGATTCTGAAATGGTCAAAGAATACCCAGATAGGCTTCTTAGCACTGTGATCAAGCTAAAGATGTTGGGCAAGAAGCTTCCTGATAGCAGAATTATTCAGAAACTTCTTGTTACATTACCTGAGAAGTTTGAACCAACCATTGCTTCCTTAGAAAATACTAAGGATCTGTCAAAGATCACTTTAGCAAAATTACTAAATGCATTGCAGGCACAAGAGCAAAGAAGGCTAATGAGACAGGAAGGGTCGGTAGAAGGTGCACTTCAGGCCAAGTTGCAAAATTATCCTCGAAGAAAATACAAGAAAACCAAAGGGAAGAAAAATTATGCAAAAAATAATTAGGTTTCTGCTGGTAATGGAAGTAGCCACAATTCACGCAGCAATAGAGGAAAAAAATTCCCTCCATGTCAATATTGTGGAAGAAAGCATCATCCTCACTTCAAATGCTGGAGAAAAGCCAAATATCAAATGCCGAAAATGTCAAAAACTTGGGCATGATGAGATCATCTGCAAGGAAAAAGTACACCAGCAACAAGGAGAAGCTCAAATTTCAAATCAACAGGAGGAAGAACAACCATTTGTTATATCATGTTTTGCATCTAGTATTTCAAGTGATAGTTGGCTTATTGATAGTGGTTGTACAAACCACATGACTAGTGATGAAAAGCTTTTCAAAAGGCTTGATAGAACAGCAACATCAAGAGTCAGAATTGTTAATGGAGAATACCTCCCTGCAAAAGAAAAGGGGATTGCATCTATTGAGAGTTATACAGGTACAAAATATATTTCTAAAGTTTGGTTTTCCTGAACTTGATCAGAATTTATTAAGTGTTGCACAACTACTTGAAAATGGGTTCAAATTATTTTTTGAAGATAAGGTGTGTCTGATCATTGATCCGAGTGGTCAGGAACTATTTTGAATTAAAATGCAGGGTAAAAGCTTTTCTTTAAATCCAGTGGAGGAAGAACAAATAGCTTTTCCAAGTCATCTAGTGTTGCAGAAACTTGGCACAAATGGTTGGGTCACTTCCACCATAGGGAGCTTTTGTATATGCAGAAAAAAAGGGTTGGCAAAAGGTTTACCTCCACTTGAAGAGGAACTCCCAAGCTGTGAGGCATGTAAATTTGGTAAGCAGACAAGATTGCCATTCCTAAAATAAACTTGGAGAGCGACTCAACAATTGCATTTGATTCATACAGATCTTGGAGGCCCCCAAAGAACTCCATCATTGAAAGGAAGCAGGTATTCTATAATTTTCATTGATGATCTAACAAGGATGTGTTGGATATACTTCTTAAGATTCAAATCAGAGGTTGCTGAAGTCTTTTGAAAATTCAAAGCCTTGGTAGAAAATCAAAGCGGTTGCAAACTACAAGTGCTCAGATCAGATAATAGGACTGAGTACACATTAGATCAGTTAAAAAACTTTTGTGAAATTGAAGGAATAGAGTATCAACTTACTACTCCATATACTCCTTAGCAAAATGGAGTAAGTGAAAGGAAGAGCAGGACCATCATAGAGATGTCAAGGTGTATGTTGCACGAGAAAGAGTTGTAACACCCCAAAAATTTCTAAGTTAAGACTCGAATCATTCTTCAATTACTTGTAGAGTCATATCGGGTAGTACTTAAATTGTCCATATGTGTGAAGGTCAATTCTTTAGTGGGGGAATGATTTTGGATATAAATTAAGGTCACTAGAAACTCCTAGCACAAAGTGAGTTGAAATTTTCCTTACCGATTAAGTTTTGACATAAGATTTTACTTAGGTCAACTTAAAACGACAATATCTCTTAAAATATAAAGAGTTATGTAACCCATAACCTATCAAATTAAAGGTATTTGAATCTTCTTTCCAACGAAATTAATTTTGCGTCAATCCAAATTTTGAGTAAAAAGTTATGGCCATTTTAGTAACCTAATATAGTGTTGTGACGAACTAGCCGACAGAAAAACATTAAAAAGGGTCTTTTTGTCTTTTTACCTCTAAGAAAAACCTAAACGAATTTCTTGACTAATTAAAGACCCAAAACAATCATATTTTAATCTCTTAATCCATCATTCTCTTCTCTCTCAAACCCTAAGAAAAAATCAAAGTAGAAGACTCCATTCAAGATTTTTTCCATCTTTTCCAAGATTCTTTTTCAAGGTAAGTTTTTCTCCAAGAATTCCATTCTTTCCAACTCAAATTCCTCCATAAAATTATAAATTACTAATGAAAATCATAAATCTAGGCCATGAGATTTCAAGAAACTAATTCAAGAATCTCAAGAAAGGTTTTCTTGATTGTTTACCTTCAAGTTAGGGTTTCAAGGCTTCTAATCAAGTTATTCTTAAGATTCTTCAAGATTCTTCAAGAACTTTGTTCTTTCAGGTTTGTAAGGCTATCATAGTATTGGACTAGTTCGTCCTCACGCCCTACATCTACCTTCAAATATGTAAAAGAGTAATTTAGGATTCTACCCATAGATTTGAGTATTCTTGAGACGAGTAAATTTTGAGTTGTCTAAGTCCTATTTCTTTTTTATATTCTACTCCTAATTATGGAATTGATATATGTTATGCATTAACATTCTTGAGTTGAGTCGTTCATGTCCATAATTCCGCATGAACCCTACGAATTGAGTTATAAATTTTGAGAAGCTTTTTAAAGCCACCACTTGATTTTTAAACTGAGTAGTTTTGAGTAAGTAAAGATGAGTTTTTAAAAAGAGTTGTATTCATGAGTTTCTATATGATTATTAAGTTCCTCAAGTTGAGTCTTTCATGCCCATAATTCCACATGATCCCTACGAACTGAGTTATAAGTCTTGAGAGCCTTTGAAAGTCAATCATTGTTTTTCAAACTGAGTTTTGAGAAAAAGTTTAAAGGTTCTATTTCATAAATAATAAAGAGTTTCTAATGTTATTTTATTCATATACATATGTACCTATGTTAATTATTGGACTTGAAAGATAAGTTCATAAGTGCATGTTTACAAGAAGGTAAATATGTCTCATGTTTTGAAAAGTATTTCAAGTAATGTAAGAAGTCCATTCTTTTTAATGGGTGAATAGAGCACAAAGTTATATTAATTATTTTGGGAGCAGTATCGAGCACCAAGTTGGGTTAGAGTGTTTTATAACTCAAAAGTCCCATAAAACTACGTAGCTAGTGTAGGATAAGATAACATTGATTCTTCATGAGACTCCTCACCGCCTCTGAGAAGGCATATAGTTGGATCTATAGTTACGATATCATCATATACCCCTGACAAGGTATACGATGGGCCGTTGCAACGTGCGGTGGGACGTTGTTTCATTGTCAGGCTCATGGTAATGGTTGTCGCTTAGAGAAACTCTCCACAAGTAAAGTATATTATTTTCATGTTGCTTTGATTGTATATTTTATAGTAAAGCATAATTGGTTTTCACTTCATGTTCATTTATTGATTCACTTGAGTTTCTTTCGGTCATTCAATTCAGTTATTTGTTTACTCAGCCATATTACATACTCGTACATTTCATGTACTGATTCCATTCGACCTGCATCTTTTTATGATGCAGATATAGGCATTCATGATTATCAACAGGCGCTTCGTTGAGATCACTCTACACTTCAGTTAGCTTTGGTGAGCCTCGTATTCTAGAGGACTTCACTGTTACTTTCCAGTTAGTAGTTTTGAGGTGTCGTGGGTCTTGTCCCGACATCCTTCTTTAATAGTAGAGGATTCATAGATAGATAGTTTTGGAGAGTCTTTCAGTTTCAGATATTTTATTTCAAACTTATGTTACATACTTAGTATATCCATTTCAGTTTTGAGATTCAGTAAATTATTTTTAAATACTTCTTCCAATTTGATGCTTATGTATGCTTGAGTTAGTCTTCAGCTTGTAGTCAGCCAGGATGAGGGTTCGCTTGAGGGCCAACAATGGTTCTCGAATGTTGGCCACGTCCAGGGTGTACGCTCGGGTCGTGACAAGAGCTTCCAAAAAAGTTTTGGGCAGAGACATCCAATACTGCTATATTTTTTGTTGAATAGGCTGCCTACAAAATGTAACACCCCAGATTCGAAAAAGGATAATAAGGCAAGTTTCAGGAAGTTGCAGGTGCCAGCCACGAAGGCAAAGGCCCGTGGTTTGGACCACGGACCGTAGGTGGGTCCGTGGATTGGCCACCCAAAAGTTGTCCAGGGAAGGAACCATGACTGGACCTACGGATGATCAGTGGGTCCATGGTTCATGGTCCAGGAGCCATAGGTCAAGCCCAAAATCTCTGAATCTACTGTCATTTGTGCAGGATGGACCATTGGTCTGTCCACGGTCTATCAGTCTTGAGTCGTGGGTCAAGATTCGGCAATTAAGTTTAGGGGCAGTTGGGTCTTTTCCTAATTAGTCTAGCCTTATACTACGTCGTTTTACCCTTCACTAAGACCCCTATATAAGTATTTTTAACCCCAAATGCAACCCATTCAAGTAATTCTTCCAAAATCACAAAAGAAGAGCAATTCTCCTTTCAAAAATATTTCTCTCTCTAGAAACTTGAAGAAGAAGAAGGATTCAACCTAGGGTTTCAAGTAAAGTCTTAATTCCTCCATTGAATATAAGCATTTAGATTTGAGGTATGATAGTTTTCATCCATGGATTCCTTCCATTCATGGAGTTCCCAAATTTCTCTATTTTCAAAGTTAGAAATCCCTAATTGAGTTAGGGTTTTCTTCAATTATCATGGGTTCTTTTGATTATTAATTTATATGATTGAATTATGATCTCTTATGCATGAATTAATGAAATATTATGATTTTAAGATGATTTCTCCCATGAACCCATGTAATCCCCATGTTTTCAAGTTATGACCATATGATGTGGGCTTTTGATTACAAAGGAAGAGTTTTATGAAATTAAGCATGTATTGCTAGCTTTACATAAATCTATGATGAAATTCATAGCTAGCCCATATTTTCTATAGGTTGATGATTGAAAATGGGTTTTGAACCTTTAAAGATAAATTATGGAATTATGCATTTTCTTATGACATCTATGCAAACGTTTCAAGGATGCTTCGAGAGTAAAGTATCAATTATGATGTTGTTGTTGTGTTGTTGAAAGGATATTCTCATAAACACATAAAATCAAGATGTGCAAGGTTTTCTAACATAGTAAGGATTCTAAGATTGAAAGGTCTTCTCACTTAATTGAATCAATGAGTAAGAGCTATCCTAATAAAACTTAGCTTGGATTGAGTATTGAAAGATACCTTTCCATGGATTATTACTTAGCTTGGATTGGCAAGATGACGTGCCTTTCCATGGATAATAAGAACAAGTAAGAAATCACTATTCCGTGGGATTTATGCTTAGTAACGAGAGGATATTGAGATGGAAGTTCTCCTGTTAGTAGAGGCCAGGATTCTAGAAGCAATCTCCTTATCCCTTACCTATGTGCCCCTATAGAAGCAAGTATCTCATATGTGTTCAATGGTTTTAATGACGTTAGCTTGCATTGACCATGTTTTATGACTTATGTTTTCTAACCCTTTTAAATCATGTTTTAGCTTGGGTCCATTTCATGTCATGAAATTTTCTCTTTTAGCATGATTTAAAGGTTTTATGCATAGCTATCATAATTAGTACATTGTTTTGTACTAACGCATACTCTTACCTACATTTCCCCAAATGTAGGGTCCGACGGTCAGGATTCTCAGTTTCATGGTTAGTTGTTGATTACGAAGTTCCAGAGCTTTGGTTATTCCTGATGCTTCGAGGATAGAGTTTTATTCTTTCAGTTTCTTTCATGTATTTCTGTTTTGGACATTATGTATGGGCTAGGCCCAATTTCATTCTATTGTACTAGATGGCTATTGAGACAAGTGTTTTACACTTCCACTTATCTTTCATAAAAACTATTGGACTTGGGCTATTGTTTTACTTCTTATGTTCTATTTCTTATGTTATGAAAGCTAAGCAGCTTGTATGGGGTCCTTCGGGGTTCTATACGCCATGTTACATCTAGGGGTACCCCTGGGTCATGAAAAACTTGGTAATCAGAGCACACGGTTTAGAATATCCTAGGATGTCTCATAAGACACGTCAAGTAGAATCTTGTTCATGAGTGTGAAGCGCGCCACATTCATGAATGAGAGGCTGCAAGATATTTAGAAAATTCCACTTCTTTCATTACTCTAAAGTCGTGCGATAGAGTTTAACTCTATTAGGTCTCTCTCCTAATCCTTATCCGATTCTCTAAAGGATATGGCTACTCGAAGAGCCTATGCTGGAAAGAATGTGAGGGAGAATGTGGAACAAGAAGCTCCTCCCCAAGCTCCTCAAGTTTCAGATGATCCTTTGGCCGAGCAAGTGACTAATGCGGAGTTTAGGTCTGCTGTTCAAGTGTTGGCTCAAGCCGTGACGGTCCAAACCAATAGGGAGGTTGAGGTTCCCGTGAACCCAAATGTGGGTACGGCGGCATCTAGAGTGAGGGACTTCACTAGGATGAATCCTCTGGAGTTTCATGGTTTTAATTGAGGAAGATCCTCAAGAGTTCATTGATGAGGTCTATAAGGTTTTGATGATCATGGGAGTTACACCGGTGGAAAAGGCAGAGTTGGCCGCTTATCAACTAAAAGGTGTGGCTCAAATATGGTACAACCAATGGAAAGAAGGGAGACCAAAAGATGCGGGTCCTTTTTATTCGGAGAAGTTTAAGGCCACTTTTCTTGATAGGTTCTTTCCCCTTGATATGAGGGAATCCAAGGTGCTTGAGTTCATTAACCTTCGACAAAAGAGTATGAGTGTGAGGGAATATGCTCCAAAATTAACACAATTGTCTAAATATGCTCCAAAATTAACACAATTATCTAAATATGCTCCAACAATGGTTGCCGATTCAAGGGAAAGGATGAGTAAGTTCATTTCGGGTGTGTCCAAAATGGTGGTTAAAGAGTGCCGTGCCGCCATGCTCATTGGTGACATGGACATCTCTCATCTCATGCTTCATGCACAACAAATTGAAGAGGAGAAACTTAAGGAAAAGTCTAGAGAGGTAAAGAGGGCTAAGACCGGTGATGGTAACTTCTCTCATGCAAGGTTCGATGGGCATGGTCGTCCTAGATTTTGACAATGGTTTTCAGGTCAAGGTTCCTCCAATGCTCCTTCTAAGTTCAACAAAGATAGGGTGTCTAACCCTAAACCTCAAGGAGGTAATGGTAGTGGATCTTCATTGCCCATGTCTACTTGTACTAGGTGTGGAAGAAAGCACGAGGTTAAGTGTCTAGCCGGCACGAATGGTTGTTTTAGTTGTGGTAAAAGTTGTCATAAAATGAGGGATTGCCCAATGCTTGTGGCTAAAGGAATAAAGGGAAAGAAAGCTCCTCCTAGTGGTTCGGGTCCCTATGCTCCCAAGAAAAACCAATTATATGCACTTCAAACTCGTGGTGAACAAGACAGTTCATCCAATGTGGTTATCGGTACGTTGAAAGTTTTCCAACTTGATGTTTATGATTTTCTTAATCCCGGTGCTGCCTTGTCTTTTGTGACGCCGTATGTGGCTATGAGATTTGATGTGCTCCCTGATGTGTTGTTAGGTCCTTTTTCTGTCTCTACTCCTGTTGGTGATTCTATTGTGGCTAAGAGGGTTTATTGAAAGTGTCCCCTTTCCTTATCCCATAGGGTTACTCTTGTTGACTTGGTAGAGCTAGATATGTTAGATTTTGATGTTATCCTTGGGATGGATTGGTTGCACTGATGTTATACTTCTATCGATTGTAGAACTCGTGTAGTCAAGTTTCAGTTCCCGAATGAGCCTATCCTAGAGTGGAAGGGGGAAAATTCTATGCCTAAGGGTCATTTTTTCTCTTGTATTAAAGCTAGAAAGATGATTTCTAAGGGTTGTATTTACCATCTGGTTAGGGTGAGGGATGTAGATTCCGAAAACCCTACTCTCGAGTCGGTCCCCGTTGTTAGTGAGTTTGCAGAAGTGTTCCTAGATTATTTACCCGGGATTCCTCCTGAAAGGGAAATAGAGTTTTGTATTGACCTTATCCCAGATACGCAACCTATTTATATTCCTCCTTACCTTATGGCTCCGACGGAACTTAAGGAGTTAAAAGAAAAATTGAAAGATTTGTTGGATAAGGGTTTCATCCAATCGAGTATCTCTGTATGGGGTGCTCCAGTTTTGTTTGTTAAAAAGCAAGATGGTTCTCTTCGTACGTGTATTGACTATCGTCAGTTGAATAAGGTGACCATTAAGAATAAGTATCCTCTCCCAAGGATAGATGATTTATTTTACCAACTTCAAGGAGTGAGTTACTTCTCTAAGATTGATCTTCGATCGGGTTATCACCAATTGAGGGTGAAAAAGGATGATATTCCGAAGATGGTTTATTGAACTCGGTATGGTCATTTTGAGTTTTTGGTAATGTTTTGGGTTGACTAATTCTCTTGTGGCGATTATGGATTTGATGAATAGGGTGTTTAGACAATACCTTGACATGTTTGTGATTGTGTTCATTGATGACATATTGATCTATTCAAGAAGTGAGAATTAGCATATTGATCAATTGATATTCGTGTTGCAAATTCTCAAGGACCAACAACTCTTTATAAAGTTTAGCAAATGTGAAATTTTGCTAAGGTCTGTAGCTTTTCTTGGTCACGTCGTTTCAAGTAAGGGTATTGAGGTAGATCCTAAGAAGACGGATGCGGTCAAGAGTTATGATCATATGATGTGGGATTTTGATTATGAAGGAAGAGTTTTATGAAATCAAGCATGTATTGATAGAATTACATGAATTTATGATGAAATCCATATCTACCCTATGTTTTCTAAATGTTGATGATTGAAAGTGAGTTTTGAACCTTGAAAGGTAAATTATGGAATTATGCATGTTCTTATGAAATCTATGTAAATGTTTTAAGAATGCTTTGAGAGTAAAGTATCAATGATGATGTTATGGTTGTGTTGTTGAAATGATTTTCCTCATTTACACATGAAAGCATGATGTAAAAGATTTTCTCACATAATAAGGATTCTAAGGTTGAAAGGTCTTCTCACCTAATTGAATAAAAAATTAAGAACTATCCTAATGAAATCTAGCTTGGATTGGTTATTGAATGATACCTGTCCATGGATAATGACTTAGCTTGGATTGGCATGATGACGTTCCCCTCCATGGATAATAAGAACAAGTAATAGTAGACTATTCTGTGGGATTTATGCTTAGCACCGAAAGGATATTGAGATGGAAGCTCTCCCGTTAGTAGAGGCTGGGTTTCTAGAAGCAATCTCATTATCCCTTACATATGTACCCCCATAGGATGATTGTCTAGATAGACATTAGCTAGTGGATCCACTTAAGCTAGAAGTTCATGGTTCTTACCTTGGCAAGTAGGACAACCCTTTTTCGGTGTGGGAGACACTGGGGGATCATGTTATAGCTCACATGGTCTCTATGTCCGTTAAGGCTAATTCCCAAAATAATAATGAACTAAGGTTCCTTTAAGAAGTATCTCACATGTGTTCAAAGACTTTAAATGATGTTAGCTTGCATTTGCCATATTTTATGACTTATGTTTTCTTACCCAGTTATATCATGTTTTAGCTTGGCTAATTGCATGTTATGAAATATCCTCTTTTTGCATGATTTAAATGTTTTATGCATAGATATCATTCTTGGTACATTGTTTTGTACTAACGCATACTCTTGCCTACATTTCCCCTAATGTAGGGTCCGACAGTTAGGTTTCTCAGTTTCGTGGCTAGTGGTTGATTGCGAGGTTCCCGAGCTTTGGTGAGTCCTCATGCTTCGATGACGGACTTTCATTGTTTCAGTTTTTTTTTCTTATTTCCAAATTTGGAGATGATGTATGGGCTAGGCCCAATTTCATTCTATTGTACTAGATGGCTATTGAGACAAGTTTCTTAGACTTGCACTTTACTTTTATAAAACTATTGGACTTGAAATGTTGTTTTACTTCTTTTGTTCTATTTCTTATGTTATGAATGCTAAGTGGCTTGTATGGGGTCTCTCGGGGTCCTATATGCCATGTTACATCTAGGGCTACCCCTGGGCCATGACAGTATTATAGTAAAAACCTAAACCCCAGGCGATTCCCATGATCATCCCACGAAACAAGGGTCTTTTATGTCACTAATTCAATTTAAAACCCTTCCCCAAGAGTAACACAGTTGATTCTAAGGCTTAAGAATCAAAATACAAGTTTGGGAAGTAATTAACTTACCTTACCAAAGATCATGGTGAAAAAAGGAAGAAAGCTGCCCTAAGTCGCTCTTTCTTTTCCCAAGAATGAAGTTAAGAAAATTAGAGGTCTTGAGACTTTTTCTGCTTAAAAACCTGGTGAAACCCGCTATAGTTGTGTCTCTGTAGGGGTGCACCGTCTACAACAGAAATTAACTTATCCCGCTATAGGGGCGTGATACTCGCTATAAAATCTTGTATGGAGAAAGAGACTCATAAATCCTTCCTAAATCCCTAGTTTCGCAAGACACCTTCAAACATTTACATTCTATAATAACGCCTTCACACCAAGTTCGATAGTGGGAGTTTTACTCACCCGAATTCAATTCTAAGAAACCCTATGGATTCATTAATGTCTTAGCTACTAGAAAACATGATCCAATCTTAGAAATACCACACAACCCATTCTAGGATTTCCCTAGGTCTCTCCTTGCTCATATGCCGTCTAAGACTTGCCTACCCTACAATTTTCAAGTCACTATCCAAAATATTTTCTGACCCAATTATTTCACCATTGGTCTACCCATAACAACCAGAAATGTTTATTACACTTAACCATCTAAGGAAGTCATAAATCACCCCTTTGGACCTAATGAAGCTATGATAACTCAAATCAGACCTTATTTACCCAAAAATGTACTTTGGTCAAACTTTCTAAAAATCAATTTTTTAAAAATGAAATATCTTTGACATAACACATTCTATCACCTCGGGAATTGTGTCACTCATCCTGCAAGTCATAAATTACATAGTTAAACTATTTAAAGGGTAAAAATAAGGGGGAAATTTTGAAAATACAATCAACCATGAGGATTGTTACAAAGTAATGAATAAGCACAAATTGATTCTCTTGCATATTAAAATTCAAAATTGCCACATTTTGATAAGAGTTGTTCACATGATTTAATTGGTAATTCCTTAAAGAAGATTAAGAAATTTAAGTTAGATTTTGTAGAAGATTTAAGTAATTATATTCCAGCAAAAGAATGGAAAAGTTAGCGGTTCCTATAAGAGTAATTTCTAAAAGTTATGTTGTGTCATTTAATAACTATACATTGATTTAGTTGTCCTTTCTAGAAACTATGAAAAAGAATGCATTACCATTTTTTTACAATCTTATGAACTGTTACAAAAATTGTGTATTATTTTGTTATTTTGAATCAACTCTACTATTTTAGTATAGAGTGGTATCCAGATCATTCTTTCCCTTCCATTTCCTTTATTAAAAAAACAAATTGTTTAGTTCATAGCTCAATAAAGTAAAGCAACAACAACGCACACCGACTGTAATCCCACATGGGGTTGGGAGGGTAGTGTTTGTGCACCGTTACTCCTCTAACCTTGTGAAGGTAGATAATATTTTTGATAGAACCTTGGCTCAGTAACAAAAATACGTAATACGGTAATTGTAATACCTTATATGTACATAGGGTAATTATGTCTTTTTAAAAAAAAATAGAAAACTAAAATAAAATAAAAAAGGGTTTAGCCCATTATACGTACAGGAAACGGTTTTACCCTTTCAATTTTCCTGCACCACTTGGGAAAGAAAATAAAAAGGTGAAAGGAAGCGAACGCTAGCATCGTTTCTTTTCCAACGAAGGAATAGAGAAGAGAAGAAAGAGTGGAAGGGTGAAAACTGTAAGAGGCTTAGGAGGAGAAAGAGGTTTGAGGTAAATATTTGTTTCCTTTCTTCTTCTTCTACATAATCGCTAAGACTCCCAGTCTAGGTAGTTTACTTTGGGGGATAGAAATTTGATTGCTAGATATTAGAGAATATAGAATTAGATGAATAAGATGGATAAATTAGATGAAGTTATAGTTTATTGCTCCAACTGAATTACTCATGTCTTGAATATATATGGTTATCAAAATGATGGGCAACCAAAAAGTCAAAAGAGGGGCTGGGTATTCAGAATTTACCATGAAATAGCCTAAACGAAGTAGTTAACACGAAATTGTTATGAATGTGTTTATAGTTTGACCAAAGGAATTCATACGGACCATTTGAGTGACGAGCTTGGTATTTCAACACAAGTACTGTGAGTAGTAATCTTACCATAATTTATATTTTATAACTTTCATGATTTATACATGATTTATAAAGTGAATGATTTACCGAAATGTTTTGGAACTTGCATATGGGACAAGTCTTTTACTTGATATGATACCGAAATAGTTATTTGAGATGAAGCCGTGTTTATAAGATATATATATATATATATTGATACTTGAGATGTGATTACCATTATCGGAAGAGTTTAACATTTACTTGATAAATCGTATTTTGACATATGTTTTGATTAAAGTTTTATATACTATGATTTGATAAGAACTTGAATTTATTATACCATTTAAAAATGTTCTACTGATTACAAAGAAAAGTACAAATAGGAGTAGACCTTGATGAATCCCGTAGCTAACGGCGGGTTCGTTAGACCTGGTGCACCTTGTTGTTACAGATTACTGATAAAGCCCTTGCTAGTGGGAAGGTAGATATAGCATACCATTACCGATATCCCTTGAGTATGGATCTACCGATATGAATATTTAACTCCTTTATGAGGAGTTCACCGTTATTGGTTACTTCTTTAAGAGAAGGCCACACTGATTACATGATTCATCCTTGGAAACCTCCCAGCTATAAGATTTGATATGAAAATATTTTTCTCAGTTTACTAGTGAGTGTTTACATTGACTTTTCTTACATGACGTAAATAAGATTGAATATTGTACCGTTTCTGAAAGGGCATTGATTTCATCAGTTTGATTATCACACTAGCTTATTTTCTGACTTGTCCCTCATTAAAATGGTTGTGGTTAAGTATTATTACTCACTGAGCTAGCGTCTCACACCTCGCTATATATTTTTACAGAGAACTCAGGTGACATTAGAGAAAACTTCATTAATTAGAGAGTGTGGATTGATAGTATCCGGTGAGCCTCACATTGCTTCGCGTGGCAAGAGACGTATTGGAATTGCTATGATTTATTTTGTTCTTTAAAAACTCTTAAAGTCGCTCCATTTGTAGATGAAATTGGTATTATTGTGTGACAATTAGATTGTCAATGGATTTTATGTTTTGGTTTATAGTTGTTGCTATTTGTGTGGTGGATTTCTAAGACATGGAAAATTCAGGATGGGCCAAAAAACAAAGGGAACTCTGCCTGATTTTCTGTTGATTTATGGTAAGGCGTATTTTGGGATTCTTTCCCCTTAGCGCCGGTCACAGACCTAATTTGGCTCGTGACTAAGTTGATAATTTTTCGAATTGCTTCTAACCTATTGATGTATTTTATGTTGTTTTGCAGGTATGGCTAGACCTAAGGTTGCAGGGATAAATCAACCACCGTGAAAGCATGCATGGGATATTGTGATTAACGAGGGTGCTGCACTCTCCCGGACTATACATGCCAAACTTCCTCCAACAGGGGGAAAGGAAAGGGAAAAGGGCCCGTGGTGCCAACGCCAGCGGAGGAGAGCTCCGATAGTATGGGCATCTATGCCTCCCACCTCACTACTTCAGAAAGTAAGGTCAACTCGGGTGATGGATCTCTGACCTCCTTGTCTGAACCGGAGGATGATCAGACTCTCCAAACTAGGAGAGCAGAGCTAAGCTCTAAATATTTGAATGATGTAACCAGGATCCCAGTGCTGCCTACTCCTCCTGCACCTCCAGCTCTGGTTGTAGAGCAGGTACCTCCGGTGCCACCAGTTCAGGCACCCCCACCCCGGTCATTGAATAGACTGAAGGCCGAGGGTTTGAGGACCGGTACCCGAAAGTGTGGAACACCATAAAGTTCAACAAGTTCAAAATCTTCACCAAGCCCGAAGGTTTCTATATTCCTACTTGGGTTCGTGAGTTTTATGCGGAGTATGGCAAGCTGGTGCCTAAAAGAAAGAAGAAGGCCAGCTCGTTGAAGCTGGTAGACCATGTAGTGGTGCGGGGTCGAAAGGTAAAATGCAGCAGCACCGATATCAATGAGGTGATATAGAAGAAGACCCTAGATGAGTTGAAGGGTTGGTTGGCATCGTTGATCTCAGACACTACACCGCCATGGATTGAGGTGGGTGTTCCAATTGAGAAGAAGGATGTGAATGTGGCTGCCAGATATTGGTTCGGGTTAATCATCAGCACATTGATGCCATCACATAACGAGGTGATACTCCGGCATCCGAAGGCTTCTTTGTTGGACTGTATCCTGGACTAGGAGAGACTTAATCTCGGGCTGATCATCTAGTAGGAGATGGCCATAAGGGCCAAGCAGAGTAAGACCTCTCTACTATTTCCCGTCCTGATTACGGAGTTGTGCAGGCATGCCCGAGTACCTTTGATTGAGAAGAAGAATGTGGAAGTGACTCCCACTTCTTCGACTGACTTCCGGAGGATCGAGGGCGAGTACACGAGAGATGAGGCTGAGATGAGGAGAGCTGCATCGGTGGATGATTCCCTGGTAGTTGATGTAGAGATGTTGCTGACAGAGGCCATCCTTCCTACTCAGGCTAGTGAGCCTACAAGTACACCTAGAACTTCCACTTTTGTCCCTTCTAGGTCTATTACTGCTCCTCCTCCTAGTGCTGCTGCAGCTTCTTCCAGACCCCCGTTGACCTTGGCCATGTTATACAATATGGACCATGTGGCCCTGTCTGCTGATGTTCGTGACTCCCGGGTAAAGGCTGATTGAGAGGGCGATTGATGCTGCCTTAGCCCCTATCAGGGATGAGTTGAGAGAGCACAAATAGATGATCGATGCGCATGGACTGGCCTTGGATGCCCTCACTTTGAGAGTGGAGGCTTGTGAGCAGGGACAGGGTGTTTCTGAGGATGTGACGGCCTTGAAGGCTGATATTATTAGGCTGAGGCGTGATGTGTATTAGCTTAAATCCACCAATCTCTTGATGTTATTCGGCACTGTGGATCTTTTGGAGGTTCTGAGTATAGATTTCCCGGCCAATTCTGAGATTACTGCGGCTACTACGATAGGAGATGTTGTTAGGGATGATGAGGATGCTGAATCTGAGGCCGAGACCGATGAGGCGGAGCTTGGTGTTCAAGATGCAGCTGGATATGATGATTTAGAGGACCTCGAGGCGGCTATGTTATAGATAGTTGTGGATGCATCTTTAAGAGACACATCTATGGTGGGCTCTAGTGGAGAGAAGGATCATGTTGAGCTAGGCACTGATGCCCAGACTGAGGGAATCACCAACATGCAGAGTTCACCCCAATCTTAGCCTGATAGGAATATTTTGACTCTCTTTCTATTTCTTATTTAGACTTTTTATTTCCGCGCATTTAAGGACAATTGCTAGTTTAGTTTGGCGGGGTGAGGTATTTCCATACCTATATCTTTTGGGCTGTTTTATGGATATTATTATTGTTTTTGTGTTTGTGTGATTGCTGGATTTTGTTAGTATATATTTGTTCTTAATCCATTGAGTTTAATGTTAATTTTTGTTTTTAACAGAATAAAAAAATTACCACTTCTTGATCGCTGTGAATGTGACTGTTCTCTTGTAATTTTGAGTGTTGGTTGTGATCAATAACGATGACTTGAATAGTTCTCTCTATTGAACGATATGTGTGTGCGGCTCCAATGAGGCAAATTGAGTTGCATAAGTCATATGTGAACTCGTAGCATCTCATTGTGACTAAGTCGGTTGTTGAGTTGACCTCTTGTAATGATTGTTGCACGCACGCTGAAAATTGTAGAGTCTTGTTTAATGATTATGTTGAATTCCATGTGTGGTGAGATTTTCTTGAAATATGTGCTTGGTAATACCTATAACTTGCCCCGTCAGTCCAATTGACTATTGTAAGCGAACGATAGAGATGATCTTAGGCACAATTTATGAAGAGCGAACCAAAATTGCTATTTTACCTTTTTGTGACCACCTTGTGAGAGTGTGAACCTTGCTTGGCACCGTTTGAGCCTATCCTTTTTCTTTGAATGAAACATGAACAACTTGACCTCTTTGTCCCATCACCTATAACCTTCATGAAGCATTGGTTCGTTTGAATAGCCAACTTAGGCCAAAAGCCTAAGTTGGGTTGTGGTGAAGAAGGAGGAAAGTCAAGAAGTTTGAGAAATTCGCCCTTGAAGGATCATGTTGAAAAAGATGGAACTCCTCCATGTAAAAGAAAAAAAAAGAGAAAAGAGAATTGTGAAAGTAGAAAAAGATTTAAAAAGAAAAGAAATGTTGAAATAAAGTTTGTGAAATGGAAAAAAGAAATGGGGTATCCAATGAGTCATGCTTAAAAGAATACAGGGTGGATTGTGAAAATCATAAAGTGTGAAAGAGAAGGAGAAAAAGTGAAATGCAGACCATGTATCATGAAGGTAGAAGTCACTAAACCAAAATGATCATACCTCTACCCTCAGCCCTGTTACAAGCCTTGAAAGATCTTTGTGATCTTGATTGAGCTGAAAGTAATGTTCGTTGGAAAATAAGGGCAAGCCTATGGGTAGAATCATGCATGTGTTCATCTTTGAGAGTGTGAGAGTTGCTTTTGATTCAAAAATTCCAAATTTTTGATGAGTTTTGTGTGAGCATGGAATCATTTTTTGTGTGAGGGAATTTGAATGCTTTTGTTGAGCTTGAACTTGCATTTGAAGCAAGCATTGTGAGCTTTAGTTCTATTTTATAATGGTTAGTCATAGTTTGAAACTTAGAGTGTACAATTGAACATTGCATGAGTAGTTTGAGCCTCTTGTGAGCATTCATGTTGAGTCTTGAGTAGCATTAGTTGTAGACATCCTTGTGGAATAGATTGATCTTATGTTTTACTTTAGGGCAAGCAAAAGTTTGAGATGGGGGTGTTGATGAGTCTGGGATTTCAACTCATTTAGGGCTTATTATTATTAGTATTAGTATCCTCGATGCCTAATTTATGCTAAAAATTGATGTTTATGTGCTAATCTGTAGCTATGAAGGCAAAAGAGCAAGGCAATAATAATACCGGGCAAAAAAGAGCGGAAAAGCTGAAAAAGCTGAAGATAGGGAAAGTTGACGATCGCCAAGACCACTAGGTGACTCGTTGAGTGGTACTTCAGCTCGCCAAAAGTTACAGCGTACCAGCCTTGGGGAAAAGCCAACTAGGGGATGGAAATGCACCTTTGGCGAACCGCCGAATGGATCAGCGATAAGGATCTTGATCTCCTAAAGTTACAGGGTTTGAATGGTGAAAAGGCAAGTCAAGACGGTGATGGAGAGGGACACTTGGTGCATCGCCGACCTGGTCGGAGATGCTCGACTAATTCCACCGATCGGTCCAACAGCAGAAAATCTGGAAGAGTATAAATGTAAATTTTTAAAAGAGTTCTGGAGTTCAGAAATTTGGGATAGAATATTCTGAGTGTTTGAGAGTTCTTACTTTGAGTTTTTGATCCCAAACATTGGTTTTAGAGTTTTTGAGTAGAATTTTAAGGTGGGTTTTGATTTTTAGTTGATTTGACGCATTGTGAAGACTCGAATTTAGTTACCTAGCTGATGGAGAACATAGTTGGTAATATTTTCCTGCTTTTTATAATGTGTGGCTAGAACCCCCATTCTTGGGGTGTGATTATGTGATTAATTGTCTCAATTAGCTTATGGGTGTTAGTAATTACTAATTTAATTGTTGTTTTGAAATGGGTTCGACTAATAACTGAGTTTTAACTCATTAATTGTAGTTGCAAATGCAGTTCTAGTGTAGTATTCTATGCTTTCTTGAGAAAGTATATTTAGAATAAAGGTTATCAATTGATGATTGTAGTGATTGGGTTGTTGTGGATTCAACTTGAGAAAGTGTGTCCTAATTAGATCCTACCTATCTAGCTCGAGAGAGTAGGTAAATTGAGGTTTTGGGTTGTTTATAATTTTTATGTTTGTCGAGGTTCGATAGAACTCGCTTGATTCGTGAAAGTTGATCGAGAGATGACTATTACATCTAAAGTCTAGCCTACCCACTAAGATTCAGCGACTTTCGGTAATTAGTAATCACCCGTAAAGAGAAATTGGCAATTAATCGATCACATCCCCAAGGATCCCTTTCTACTTGATTACTCCCTTGTTTTAGTAGTTGTTAATTGACAAACCTAATCCCCCCATTTGACTCTAGTTGTCAACCCATACAATTTATTTTAATTGTTTCGATAACTTCTATTCCTAAAATCAATTAGAACACGTCTTTCACTTCGTAACTGAATTCTCTACCGTATCACTCCCTTTGGGATCGACCCCAACTCTTCATTGAGTTTATACTAGATTGTGATTGCCTACA
The DNA here is from genome assembly GCA_029582245.1 of Solanum etuberosum. NCBI lineage: Eukaryota > Viridiplantae > Streptophyta > Magnoliopsida > Solanales > Solanaceae > Solanum > Solanum etuberosum. The sequence continues at coordinate 10,641 of JAJONR010003443.1, read as the reverse complement.
CTTAGAATTTGATGAAGTGTAGTTGAGCGTTATTAACTGTGTACCCTGGTTCCACTAAAATGTATCATGACCTGAAGCAATTGTATTGGTGGGAAGGTATAAAGAAAGATATTGCTAATTTTATTTCCAGCTGTTTGACTTATCAACAGGTTAAAGTAGAGCATCAGCAACCTGCAGGGTTACTACAAGAGATCCAAATTCCAGAGTGGAAATGGGAAAGAGTCACTATGGATTTTGTGGTTGGTCTACCCCGAACCCTTAGAGGATATGATTCTATATGGGTAATTTTAGACCGACTTACAAAATCAGCACACTTCTTACCGGTAAATACTACATATGGTGGATTGAGATATCCCTAGATATTTATGAATGAAATCGTTCGACTTCAAGGAGTGCCAATATCCATCATATCTAATAGAGGGTCACAATTCACTTCACCATTTTGGAGATCCTCTCAAGAAGCTTTGGGTACCCGAGTAGACCTTAGTAATGCATTCCATCCACAGACAGATGGACAATCTGAGCGTACTATACAAATCTTAGAGGATATATTGAGATCTTGCATTCTTGATACTGGAGGTAGTTTGGATGCTTACTTTCCTTTAGCTGAATTTGCCAACAACAATAGCTTTCAGTACAACATTCAGATGGCTCCATATGAAGCTTTGTATGGTAGGCGATGTCATTCTCCTATAGGGTTGTTTCAAGTTGGAGAGGCTAATGTGTTGGGACCAGACTTAGTACACGAAGCTATGGACAAGGTCCAGTTGATTAGGCAGAGGTTGCTTACTGCTCAAAGCAGACATAACTCTTATGTGGAAAATAGGAGAAGAGTTCTAGTGTTCACAGTTGGGGACAATGTTTTCCTACGATTCTCTCCTATGAAAGGTGTTATACGGTCTGGAAAAAAGGGTAAATTGAGTTTGCGGTATATAGGACCATACGAGATACTTGACCGGGTAGGAGGAGTGGCGTATCGTTTGGCACTTCCTCCTAATATATCTTTCATCCACCCATGGTTCCATGTTTCTATGTTAAGGAACTATATCTCAGACTCCTCTCATGTACTTGAAGAACCGACTATACCGATTGATGAGAACTTAAGGTATGAAGAGGAGCCTGTGGCTATTTTGGACAAACAAGTGAGAAGGTTAAGGTCAAAAGAAATCATCTCTGTGAAAGTCTTATGGAGAAACCATACCATTGAAGAAGCTACTTGGGGGTTGGCAAATGATATTCGAGTCAAGTATCCTCACTTGTTTCGGCCTACAGGTACACACTTGTTTAAATTCGGTGATCGAATTTCTTAAGGTGGGGAGAATGTAATACCCTATATGTACATAAGGGCAATTATGTCTTTTGTTAAAAAAAGGAAGAAAAATAAAATAAAATAACAAGAGCTTTAACCCATTATACGTATAGGAAAGGGTTTTACCCTTTCAATTTTCATTCACCACTTGGGGAAAAAAAGAAAAAAGAGAAAGGAAGCGAACGCTAGCACCGTTCTTTTCCAGCGAAGGAACATAGAAGAGAAGAAAGAGTGGAAGGGTGAAAACTGTAAGGGGCGTAGGAGGAGAAAGAGGTTTGAGGTTAATCTTTGTTTCCTTTTGTTCTTCTTCTACAGACTTGCTAATACTCCCAGTTTAGGTAGTTTACTTTGGGGGATAGAAATTTGATTGCTAGAGATTAGAGAACATAGAATTAGATGAATAAGATGGATAAATTAGATGAACTTATAGTTTATTGTTCCAACTGAATTACTCATGTCTTGAATATATATGGTTTATCAAAATGATGGGCAACCAAAAAGTCCAAAGAGGGGCTGGGTATTCTGAATTTAGTATGAAATAGGCTTAATGAAGAAGTTAACACGAAATTGTTATGAAGATGTTTTATAGTTTGACCAAAGGAATTCATACGGACCATTCGAGTGACGATCTTGGTATTTCAACACAAGTACTGTGAGTAGTAATCTTACCATAATTTGTGTTTTATAACTTTCATAATTAATACAATGTTTATAAAGTAAATGATTTACCGAAATGTTTTGGAACTTGCATATGGGACAAGTCTTTTACTTGATATGATACCGAAATAGTTATTTGAGATGAACCCGTGTTTATAAGATATATTTATTGATACTTGAGATTTGATTACCGTTATCGGAAGAGTTTAACACTGACTTGAGAAATCGTATGTTGACATATGTTTTGATTAAAGTTTTATATACTATGATTTGATAAGAACTTGAATGTATTATACCGTTTTGAAATATTCTACTGATTACAAAGAGAAGTATAAATGGGAGTAGACCTTGATGAATCCCGTAGCTAACGGCGGGTTCGTTAGAACTGGTGCACCTTGAAGTTACAGATTACCGATAAATCCCTTGCTAGTGGGAAGGTAGAACTAGCATAGCGTTACCGATATCCCTCGAGTAGGATCAACCGATATGAATATTTAACTCTTTTATGAGGAGTTCACCGTTATTGGTTATTACTTTAAGAGAAGGCCACACTGATTACATGATTCATCCTTGGAAACCTCCCAGCTATAAGATTTGATATGAAAATATTTTTCTGAGTTTAGTACTGACTATTTACATTGATTTTGCTTACATGAGGCAAATAAGATTGAATATTGTACCGTTTCTGAAAGGGCATTGATTTCATCCTTTTGATTATCACACTAGCATGTTTTCTGACTTGTCCCTCATTAAAATGGTTGTGGTTAACTGTTATTACTCAATGTGCTGGCATCTCACTCCTCGCTAATTTTTTTTTACAGAGAACTCAGGTGACATTGGAGAAGACTTCGTTAATTAGAGAGTGTGGATTGATAGTATCTGGTGAGCCTCGCATTGCTTCGCGTTGCAAGAGACGTACTATGATTTATTTTGTTCTTCAAAAACTCTTAGAGTTGCTCCATTTGTCATTCCTCTATTTGAGTCATTATTATTCATCCGTATTGTAGTCAAGTGACTAGTTTTGAACTTTTTTTTCGTATTTGGAGATGAAATTGGTATTATTGTGTGACAATTAGATCGCCAATGGATATTATGTTCTGGTTTATAGTTGTTACTATTTGTGTGGTGGATTTCTGAGACAGGGAAAATTCAGGATGGGCCTAAAAACCAAGGGAACTCTGCCCGATTTTCTGTACATTTATGTTAAGGCTTGCCTTGGGATTCTTTCCCCTTAGCGCCGGTCACGAACCTAATTTGGGTCGTGAAGGTAATTGAATCATAGAAAACATCAGGTAATAACAGAATTAAGAAACAAGATAGTCTGTAAATGATAAAAAGAATACAAACAAGAAAAACTAGACAACATTCAGCTACATACTAACCTTCTACTCTAATCCTAGATCTCCATATCTTCCCATTTAGGGTAATTTCCTCACTAAGCAACACATAAGAAAGTAAAATAAAAATCTTAACCATCAAAATAAATTATTAAAAACATTTCGACAAACATGTTTTGAATTGTAGGCATGTGGTTTTTTACCCTCCCCTAGTTTCAATCCATTTTATGGTTTAAATATATATTTTTTAAAATATGATCTTTATTTTAACTATTATTATATTTTTTTAGTAGATTTTACTTGAGAAAATTGAAAACCACAAAAATAGCTGTCTTTTTTTCGATAATAGATTTGTTTTTTATTTGCAAGGAAAGAGAAATATTACAAAAATATATTTGTTGAATTTTATTATATTTAATTTTAAATAGTATTTTATTGTTGGTTATTTTTGAAAGAAAATAATTTCTTTTGGAAGCAATAGCATATATCTAAATGATAGATTTCTTTAAGTTCTACCGGAGCCATACGGTAAGGAGAAATAGAGATAAGTTGCGTATCTGGGAGAAGGTCCATACCAAAGTCTATTTCCCTCTCGGTAGGAATATCGGGTAAGTCCTTTGGAAACACTTCCGAAAATTGATTAACAACGGAGACAAACTCAAGAGAACGGGTTTCAGAATCTTTATCCCTCACCCTTACTAGATGGTAAAAGCAACCCTTAGAAATCATCTTTCTAGCTTTAAGATAAAAAACAAACTTACCCTTAGGCATATAATTTCCCCCTTCAACTCTATAACAGGCTCATTTGGAAACTGAAACTTGACCACACGATTTCTATAATCAATAGAAGCATAACATGAGTGCAGCCGGGATATCAAGCTCTACCAAGTCAACAAGAGTTACTCTATGGGACAAGGAAATGAGACACTTTCTATAGACCCTCTTAGCCACAATAGAAGCACCAACAGAAGTAGACACAAAAAAAGGTTCTAACAATACATCTGGGGGCACATCAAATCTCATTGCCACATAAGGCGTCACAAAAGACAAAGTAGCACCGGGATCAAGTAAAGCATACATATCTAGTTGACAAACTTTAAATGTACCGGTAACCATATTGGGAGAACTCTCTCTCCACGGATCTGAAGTGCATAGAAAAAGTTTTGCTTAGGAGCATTGGAACCCGCACCGCTAATAGTAGCTTGATTGCCCTCTCTCCCTTTAGCCGTAAGCGTCGGTCCGTCCCTCATTTTGTGATCACTTTTTCTACAACCATCCGTGCCGGCTAGGCACTTTCCATCGTGCTTCCTTCCACACTTAGTACAATTTGGCCTAGGCATTGAAGATCCACTACCATTACCTCCTTGAGGCTTAAGGTTAGACACCCTATCTTGGTTGAACTTTGGAGGAGCATTAGAAGAATCTCGGCCAGAAATTTTTTGTCGGAATCTAGGACGACCTTGTCCATCAGACCTTGCATTAGAGATATTACCATCACCGGTCTTAGCCACTTTTACCTCTCTAGACTTTTCCTTAAGTTTTTCCTCCTCAATTTGTTGTGCATGCACCATGAGACGAGAGATGTCCATTTCATGAATGAGCATGGCGGTTCGTCATTCTTTGACTACCATTTTGGACACACCCGAAATGAACTTACTTATTCTAGCCCTTAAATCCGCAAACATTGTTGGAGCATATTTCGACAATTTAGTGAACTTTAGAGCATACTCCCTCACACTCATACTCCATTGCCAGAGGTTAATGAACTAAAGGACCTTGTCTTCCCTCATCTCTATGGGGAAAGAACCTATCAAGAAAAGTGGTTTTGAACTTCTCCCAATCTAGAGGACCCGCATCTTCCGGTGTCCCTTCTTTCCTTTGATTATACCATATTTTAGCCACTCCCTTTAGTTGATAAGCGGCCAACTCTGCTTTTTCCACCGGCGTAACTCCGATGATCATCAAAACCTTATAGACCTCATCGATAAACTCTTGAGGATCTTCCTCAACTTTGGAACCATGAAACTTTGGAGGATTCATCCTTGTGAAATCCCTCACTCTTGAAGCTGCCGATTTCAAATTTGGGTTTGCAGGAACTGTAACCTCCCTATTTTCTTGGTCCGTCACCACTTGAGCCAACACTTGGAAAGAAGCCCTAAACTCCGTATTCGACACTTATTCGACCAAAGGATCGACCGAAACTTGATGAGCTTTGGGAGGAGCTTGTTTTTCCTCATTCTCCCTCACATTACTTCTAGCATAAGCTCTTCGGGTAGCCATATCCTGAAGAACATAGGATAAGGATTAGGAGAGAGACTTTATAGAGTAAAACTCTATCGCATGACTTCAGAGTAATGAAAAAAGTGGAGTTTCCTACTCATCATGTAGCCTCTCATTCATGAATGTGGCGCGTTTCACTCTTATGAACAAGACTCTACTACACATGGCGTATGAGACATCCTAGGACCATTCTAAACCTTGTCCTCTGATTACAAAGTTTGTCACGGCCCAAGGGTACCCCCTAGATGTAATATGGCGTATAGAACACTGAAGGACTCCATACAAGACACATAGCTCTCATAACATAAGAAATAGAATAATAAGAGTAAAATAATAGTCCAAGTCTATATCATTTCTATAAAAGTATATCGGAAGTCTAAACTCATGTCTCATTATAGCCATCTAATACAATAGAATGAAATTGGGCCTAGCCCATTCATCATGACCAAATGGGAAATATAAGAAAGAAACTAAAACAACAACTCCGTCCTCAAACCATGCGGACTCACCAAAGCTCGGGAATATCTCAAGTCAACCTCTAGCCACGAAAACCCAAAACCTGACTGTCGGACCCTACATTTGGGAAAATGTAGGCAAGAGTATGCGTTAGTATAAAATAATTTACCAAGTATGATAGCCAAGCATAAAATATTTAAATCATGCTAAAAGGAACATTTCATTTCATGACATGTAATTGACCAAGCTAAAACATAATATGAAAGCTTTATAAAATTTACGTCATAAAATCATGGTCAATATAAGCTAACTTCATCTTTAAAACCTTTGAACGCATGTGAGATACTTCTTGAAGTAACCTTAGTTCATTATTACTTGTGGGAAAATTAGCCTTAACCGACATAAGACCATCTGAGCTATAACATGATCACCCGGTGTCTCCCACACCGAAAAAGGTTGTTCTACTTGCCTAAAGTAGAACCATGAACATCTAGCTTAAGTGGATCCACTAGCTAATCAACCTATGGGGGCAGATAGTTTATGGGATAAGGAGATTGCTACTAGAAACTCGGCCTATACTAACGGGGGAGCTTCTATCTCATGAGAATACTTTGGAAACCCGGCCTCTACTAAAGAGAGAGCTTCCATCTCACTTTCAATATCCACTCGGCGCTAAGCATAAATTCCCATGGAATAGCCATTTCTTATTTGACTTCATTACTCATGAAAAGGTGTCCCTTGGACACCCAATCCAAGCTAGTTCATTAGGATAACTCTTACTCTTGATTCATTTAGGTGAGAAAGCCTTTCAACCTAAGAATCCTTTTTATGTGAGAAAACCTTTCACATCATGCTAGTTATGTGTATATGAGAATGGCCTTTCAACAACACAACAACTACATCATCATTGGTACTTTACTCTCAAAGCACCTTTAAAAGATTTGCATAAATTTCATAATGAATGCATAAGTACATAATTTACCTCTTGAGGTCAAAACCCACTTTCAATCATAAACTCTTAGAAAACATGGATTAGATATGGATTTCATCATAAATACATATAAAACTAGTAATACATGCTCAATTTCATAAAACACTTGCTTTATACTCAAAATCCCTCATCATATGATTCACAACTTGAAAACATTGGGATTACATGGGTTCATGGGGGAATTCATCATAAAAGCATTGAAATTCGTTAATTCATGCATAGAAGATCATAATTAAATCATTTAAAATAATAATAAAAGGAACCCATGCTAATTGAGGAAAACCCTAACTAAATTGGGGGATTCTACCATTTGAAATAGAGGAATTTGGAAACTCCATGGATGAAAGAAATCCATGGATGAAAACTATCATACCTTGAGTCCAAATGCTAGCCTTCAATTGAGGAATTAGACCCTTAGCTTGAAACCCTAGGTGAATCCTTCTTTTTCTTCAAGTTCTAGAGAGAGAATATTTTGAAAGGAATTGATTTCTTTTGTGAATTTAGTAGAATGAAGTAAATGGGGTGAATTTTGGGTTAAAAAGGTTTATATAGGGGTCCTAAATATAGACAAAACGACATAGATTAGGAACTAATTAATTAGGAAAAGACCCAACTAACCCTGAGAATTAACTGCCAGCAGTCCACCGACGGACCAAGTCGACGGTCCGTGGTCTGACCTATGGTTAGTCCTGGTGGACCACGGATGGACTTCTGGACTTGAATCTACGGCCTCGAACCACAGACCCTAACCACGGATCATGGTTTGACCTACAGTCCGTAGGTCGAGCCGTGGTCCTGGACCGCATATCATATTGCTAGGATTTCCAACCACGAACCACACCTACTGTCTGTGGTCCTATCCACGGGCCGTGGGTGGCCCTCGTAGCTGGAACCTGAAACATCTGGAAAACTGCACTTTATGTCTTTTTGAATACGGGGTGTTACATATAGTATCCATAATCAAAATAACATGTTTTATTGAAAATGTTGCATAATTCCATGTATAAAACTCAGAACCCTAGTTTGTGTAAATTATCTTAGTTTATGAATTATAATTGCTAGGTCAGTTAAACAGAAAATCATGCTCCAGACTTTGAATGTCACATTCTCAATATATAAATATTGCATTCTCAGTTAGCATGTCAGTATTTAGTGCAATTTAGCTTCATATGTATTCAGTTGGGAGTAATCTTAGCACTGAGTAGGACTAGGGTTCAACGTACCCTCATAGTACTAGAACTACGTGCACACGTAGGATTATAAGTCCCCTCTATTGGACATCAGATTTAGTGATCACGCTAGTCATGCCTTTATACCCATGGCAAGGTATATTGGGTCCTCTCGATGAGGCGTATACATCGGACTCCACGTTTAGCTCTCATGGTTTATGTCGGTTAATAGTAGCTCCCACAGTCAGACTCTTAGTGCATTTGACCAGGTTTTCAGTATATATTTCAGCATTCAGTTGAGCATGTTATTTTCAGGATTAGTACTTGGTCATTGCATTCAGCTTAGCTTTTCAGTTATGTTTAAGTATTTATATTCTTTCTCAGTTTATGTCATTGCACTGTAATACTTTATTCAGCTTATATATATTTATATAGCTTAGTATCGATATCCTGCTTGTTCAGTACATTTCAAGTACTGACGCATACTCTGCGCTACATCCTTTCATGATGTAAGTTTAGGTGCTCAGCAACCAGATCATGCTTAGATCGATTCTCGGTCCGCATTTAGCAGCTTCAGTGGTGAGTCCTCATATTCCGAGGACAATATACATGCTTTCATTTTAGTCTTTATATTCAATTTTCAATTTTGTTAGAGTTATCTGGGTGGTATGTCCCAGCAACTCAACTCAATTAGAGGCTTTTTAGACATAGTAGTAGATGCAGCTTGAGTTGTTACGTGGTGTTTCAGTCATCACTAGACTTTCATTATATTTTATATATTCAGACTAGTTGGGTTTTTCCCGCTCTCAGTTATCCATTGTTTTAGCTTCTGCATAGTAAATATCTTATTCTTTTATTCTCGGTATGCTTGATATATGCCAGACACAGGGTTAGCTTTGGGTCACTCATGATCCTAGGTCCTGTGTTACGTCAAGGGGGTAGCCTCAGGCGTGATAGTTCAGAAAGGGAAAGCTTCAGAATCACATTTTGGAGTGTGCACGGTCTACATTGAGGTAGGTTACGGCTTCCCAGTCTTTAGATTACGCTAGAGAGTTTGAATTCATGTTGATTAGTTAAAATTGGGATGGGTTGGTAGACGACTCATGTATACTTGTTAGAAATCGTGTCTTAGGCTTTATTTTTATGTATTTTGGGAGTACTATCATCTCATTCTTGCTTCATGAGCATGCCTTACTTTGTGGAATTCTTTCGTTCTTGTTTATGATATTTGGAAGCTTTTTATCGGCCATAGCCTAGTCATAGGCTAGCATTTGCCTTAGACTCGGATTTTGGAAGCTAATACATCTTAGAATTCTCCAATGTCGCTTCAGACGGCTTAACTCCCTATAGACTGGTGTAGCAGAATTGGGTCTGATAGTATGAGCCTAAGCTAGGAGGTAACTTAGCTTTGATGACCTATCATCAATAATTCCCTTTTTACTATAAACCAAATGATTGTCTTTGTGATTTTAGGTTTCTTTCGACGATGCAGATTAAATTTGGCTTAGGCTTGGAGTGGTATAAGATTGCAGCCTTAGGGGGTGGATGCCGATCCACGGTAGACTTATGATGGTGACTTGACATAGTACTCTCATTTTACATTTCATATATTCTTAGATTAAGGTCTGGGTAAACCACTCCTATAGTAATAGATTTAAGGTCTGCGCACATGATCTACAACCACAGTCTGAGTTTCGGGTATATTATCCTCTATTGAGTTAATTCCTTGGGGCATGGTTTTATTCGATTCCTTGAGTGTTTTATTCGTGATTTGAGGTCAGCATATGCAGTCTTCTGTTCTTGATTGACCATTTTTTTAATCTTTCGTTATAGATCTTCAATGTGCTCGTCGAGCTTTTAGGGGTTTGTTTGGGTGATTTTTCTTAAACGTGTGCATGATTGTACGTTCTAGGCTTATAGGGGTGTAGTAAAGTTATAGTTAGTTACTTTATCTTCTCTTCCACTCCTTCCAAGACTCATGTGTAGTCCAGTTAGATTTTCATTCATTTAACCTCGGTAGAGTTATTTCCTGCTTTTCATATTGTCTTTACTTTGCAAGCTCAGCCAACCAATGATGCCGACTTGGTATCTGTTGTTTTGGTACTAATACTACACTCTGCCTCTATTTTAATGATGTAGCTCCGATCATCATTCATTAGCGCTAATATCGAGCCGGTTGTAGGAGGATTCAGAGACGAGGGTGAGCTTATGGCGTTCTGGACGATACTTGTCTCCTTCTGTTTAGTTTTGGCTAGTTTTTTGCTTGTGAGACAATTCTATATATTTTGGTCCACTTTTGGGACTTGTACTCTTTCTGTAGAAGCTTTGTAAATGTGACTATCAGATTTTGGGTCTGATCATTTTCTCTCTCTCTCTCTCTCTGTCTATATATATATATATATATATATATATATATATATATATATATATATATATATATAT
>JAJONR010003442.1:0-31952 GCA_029582245.1 Solanum etuberosum | reverse complement strand
TCATTTTTTTCCTTTCTGATGATGTGTCGTGTGAGATGGTAGCTTTGCCCAAAAACATACTCGACAATCAGTATAGAGTAGTGTGGGTGTATTTTTTTCCTAGAATTTGAAACTTCATAGGGACTCTGTGCTGATATGAAAACTCTGTTGTGCTAGGTTGACATAGCATATGCTCCATTTATCGAAAGGTTCCAAATTTTCATGCCAGAGGGGTTTAACTATGACATCACAACCGGGAGGCCTAAACTAGCCAAATGGATTGAGGTATGACTTATATTAGATATGGAGTGTAAAGTATGATTAATATTTTTATATTATATATGAAATCTTATTATTCTTATACTTAATTTAGTTGTATTAGAAGTTGTATCGTAGAATGTTCATCACAATAGAAAAGGGTCCATGACTTGCACTTGGAAAGCATAGAGACTAAGGCTTGTTAAAATTGCCTTTGTTTATTTTGGTGATAGCTTAAACTTCAAGGCTAGCTGGTTAGTGCATTGATGGAAGATAAATTTAAAACCAAACAAAGAGACGACTTTAGCTTCAGGGTGGATCAATGTACCGGACCTCCTGTGGCCCTACTATTAATAGGCCGCTCTACGTACAATTGTTGAACCAATTGACACCCACATTGTCATGGACAAAGAAACTCAATCAAAGACGAGACCCAGAATGACCAAAATTAGGGTGGAAATAGACCTTATGAAGCCTTTGATTACTGAAATCCAAGTGAAGATAAAGAGTTCAGAATGGAAAATGCAAGCTATTAATCAGAAAATCGTGTTGTGTCGATTGCAAAATTCAAGGGCATACAAGAGAAATGCATGATCGTCCATCAAATTTATCAGCAACAATTTTTTTTCCAGTAGAGCGAATACTAAAGAAGTTGAATCCCAAAAGAAAACAACAATGACAAGCATAAAATCGAAGGGACCATGCAAAATCCAGGTACGACTGCTCAGAATAAAATGAGCTTTTACCCTTCTATAGCATACTAGATTTTTGTTCTCGTTGAGCTGATCTTAGGACTCCTGTGTTATCTTTTAACAACCATGCACCCTAGTAAAACTCCCCACCTGACAATATCTTCCGTCCTGATCGGCTTGTGAAGCGAGCCTGAGGTCCAAAAAGAGGCGCAGTGCCCCCTCTCCTGGTCAACGGAATATGTAAAATAACGTCAAAAGTAGTGGTATTTCACTTTCGCCTTTCAGCTCCCACTTATATAAAATAAGTTTCTTACTTTTCATGGATGTATATTTTTCTGGAAAAAGACTACAATAAGTGTGTATTTTTAATGAAATTTAAGTAATTAATAGGTCCTTAAATTATAATGCATCATATTCAAAGGGCACGTAATCATGTTTTTGATAGAAAATACGAACATATTAATAAATAATTCATACAAAGATAAGAGGTGCACACTAATTTTAAACTCAATGATAAATTAGGATATTCTTTTCCCATGAGAAATGAATTTAAAACTCAATAAGAAATGAGTAGGGATGGCAATGGAGCGAAGCTATTACGGAGCAGGGTGGGTCACAATGATTCCGGGGTAGTGCGGATAAGAGCTTGTGCGGAGCTGGGCAGGTAAAATAGATTTTTTTTAAAATATTCAGGATGGGGCGGGTATGCGTGTTGTGAATTTTTCTTTTGAACTTACATTAAAGAAAAGGGTAAACCCTAAAAGACTACAGAAAAAATACATCAAACATTAATAGAGAAGATTCTATTAGATAGTTGTGTATTCATTTGTTTTCAAATTAAACATATATGGGAGTGAAAGTCATTGGTGCTGGGTGGACCAAGTAAGTTAACATGTGCAATGTACGGAAGATTGAATATTATGAGCTAAACCACGTAACTGTAAGGAACAAATACATGAACAAGGATAAAGAGTCATAATAAGGACAGTTAGTACCGAGCACATTTAGTCACTTAAGAAACGCTAAATGAACTGTTCAAAAAGATTGCTACGGCTAACCGAATAACACGAATTATGAGAGCGAGCAATAAAACATAGAAACAAAAGATTTTTCATTGGTAATAAAAGTATACCTCCACATAGCTAATAAGCAGGTTGAGGTTTCGTTCGTTAACGAAATTGACCAGACAAATCACTCCAGCAACTAAGAGCAGCCATGCAACACAACCCATAAAATCAAGAAAAAGCTCTCAGTTTGTCAATCCTTACTATGTCTTGACCTGGTAAGTTTCCTTGTGTTGAATCAAATTAAGCCACAGGATCCACTCCTGGTGGAGCCCTTTCATCAATTTCTTTAAGTTTCAGACTTGCGACCGTACTCCCCCGTAAGCCAAAAACATTGATTTCTCATAAGGTGCTGGCGGAATCCTAAAAGCAACATCCACCGATCCCTATATATACATATATATATATATGTGTGTGTACGCGCGCGCGCGTGTGAATGAGACAAAGAATAGAGAAAATACACTCCATTCTATACAATTTTCTATCAATTCAAAATCTTTTTTAGATTTCAATTCCTAATTTTTATATGAAAAGAGATAATTGAATTTTAAGGAATACACTTACACTAAGGAACAGGTCCATAAAGCGGCATCAATACCTCAAGCTACAATATTTTTCAATATATATAAATAAATCATCTTTTAGGAAAGGATGAAAATGATGGAACTGATCATAAGAATATGATAGAAAATAATGAGGCTAAGGATAATACCGGTAAATATGATATGTTACATGCATCCTGAATTACGTACGGCCTCGTGATTGAAATGGACATACAATCTCAATACAATAAATCATCTAAATTAATGATTCCGGTTCCTATATTTGAAAAAGGTTTATCTATAAATAATTTTTTGACATAGAAATTTCTAACACTAACGATTTATTATATAACTTAAAATCAAAATATTATATAACTACTCAACACTAGATATAAATTGAATGCAAATGTTTAGTGTAACATCTCGTACTTCGAAAAGTCAACTAGAGAATTCGTATAAGTTAAACATCAGTTTTTAGTTTTTAGTCAACTTCAAAGGACAATTATTTTCAGCACAGGAAGATTTAGGTGGCCCATGAGGTATCAAATCGAAGGTCTTTGAGTCCTCTTTCCAACGCCGCTGAGTTTACTAAATTTTGAGTCTGGATAAAGGAGTTATGCCCGTTAGAGTGCAGCCTCTCTAATTAAGGAATATCATCCGTTTTAAGTGGGGTATTTTGGTCTTCTCCTTCTAAACGATTTTCTCACCCAAATAGGGTTCTAAACTGATTAAAGTTAGTTTCATTCATTCTTAAATGTTTAGGGTTGACAGAAGGGTTTCAAGAGGAGAAAAATAGAGGTCTTTCGATGATTTTAAACATTTGTGGATTTTTGCAAAGAACTTAGTGCTTTCAAGGTATGTTTTTACCCTCACGCCAAACATTTACCCATTAATTCATTCTTGAAGTTCATTTATTGAGTTCTTGAGAAGTTCTTGAGTTTTAGCTAATAATGGTGGTCTTTGAATTCTTGAGGCGAGGGTTTGCGAATGAGTTGAGTCTCCTGATAGATTTTTATGTGGGTTTCATTGAAAATGTTCTGGGTTTATGAAATTTTGTGATATTGGACAATGAAATGGCTTTGGGTGTGAATTGAATTGAGTTTGGCAGAGGAAGAAAAGAACGGCCAAATAATTGAGCCCAGGGCCACGTGGCAGAGAAATTTTAAAATTTCCACCTTTAGTTGATCATCCCCTCTCCGCGTCGCGGAGAGGATACGGAGTCCTCTGTCTCAAAAATCTTTTCTCGTCCTAAAATAAAATTCCACCTCCGCGTCGCGCCAGTGCCCTTTTCAAATCGTACCTTTGCTCTCTTCTTATTACTAACAATCTAAGTCTTCATAAATTATTGAGAGGTCTTATATCCTAATCATAGCTCTTAATTTCACCCTTTCAAATAAAGCTAAGGTTAAGAGGAAAGTTCAATAAAATCATTTTGAGAAGTCTTTTGTAATTATGTATAACTTGTTTTAAGATTTGAGTAAATGAGTAAGAGAATGAGGAGAGTTGTCTTTCAGCTTTAACAATTAGTATATGGGAACTAAGTATTCCCGATTATGTAATACTTTTACATTTAAGATAGAGAAACACCAATTTCTAAATGAGTTTATAAGTTAAGAAGAATTTCAGAGTATTACCTCTTTTAAGAGGATGTTTTGAGTAATTATCTCAAATTGAGGAAGATTTATGTTTTAAAACATTTGAGCATGAGTTATTTATATTATTGGGAGTAGTATTGAGCACCGATATGGGGATAAGTTCAGACAACTCAAAATCCTCATAAATCATGTTGCCAACATGGGTAAAGGGTCATACTTTTTAGAAAGAATTACCCTAATACAAAAAGTACAGAATTAACAAATAAGTACAAGTCTCGGCCTTTATTTCTCAAATAAAATAAAGCATAAAGAAAGGGAAAAGAGGGACTGTCGGGATGACAAACATCTATCTCTCAATAGTCCTTTGATAAGCCTCGGAAAGTGAGAAGAATATGAATCACGCTATACCGAGCTTTGAACCTACACAAGTATAGAAGATAAGAGTGAGCACCAACAACACGGTACCCAAAAAAAACCCTCATAAACAAGGCATCTAGCTAGAAATAGGATACTCTTTTCATCCCATAAGAACCTCCTCAAACTACAACCCGCACAGAAATGAGCCCAACCTAACATTTCTACAATTTACGGTTCACAAGGCTTAATATTTACAGTCCAATAGTCACAATCGAACAACCAACACGAATCAGGTAAGTCAATCTTAAGTATCAAGAAGATTATTAACAAGTATCAAGCACATCAGTCACGATTAATAAGTAGGTCAATCATAAGCATCAATATGCATCAACCATAATAATCAATCCTCGCCGAAACTATTTCCTGTCTACTTTATAGCAGTAGCCGAAAATGACCTCGGCATCACTGTACTTTCCAGAAATTACCTTAGCATCATTACACATTCCAGAAATGACCTCGACATCATAACACTTACTGGAAATGACCTTAGCCTCATAACACTTGCCGGAAATGACCTTAGCCTCATAACACTTGCCAAAATTACCTTGGCCTTATAACACTTGCGAAAATAACCTCGGCATCAGAACTATCACATGTCTTATCACGGTGTTAAACAATCAATACACACAAGAAATATCACACTAGACAGAAGAGACAATAATTATTGCAATTCAAGTCCATATTCATGCGATCAAGCATCTCATCAATCAATTAATAAGAGTCACGACTAGGCAATTCACGACATTATGATCATCCCGGTAAGGCGAATGTAGTAGCGGATGCTCTCAGCCTATTATCAATGGGTAGTGCTTCCCATGTA
Organism: Solanum etuberosum; assembly: GCA_029582245.1. Classification (NCBI taxonomy): domain Eukaryota; kingdom Viridiplantae; phylum Streptophyta; class Magnoliopsida; order Solanales; family Solanaceae; genus Solanum; species Solanum etuberosum. Next base: position 26,585 of record JAJONR010003442.1, on the reverse strand, counting down.
GAAGAAGATAAGAAAGAATTGGTACGAGATGTGCATAGACTGGCCCGATTGGGTGTTCGGTTGATGGACTCTACCAAGGGTGGTGGTATGGTTCATAATGGTTCTGAATCATCTTTTGTAGTGCATGTGAAAGCCAAGCAAGGTCTTGATCCAATTTTGGTAGAATTGAAAGAAGCGGTGCTTAAGAAATCCGTTGAGGCTTTCTCCAAAGGGGGAGATGGTTTACTTAGATATCAAGGTCATTTGTGTGTTCCAAATGTTGAGGACTTAAAGGAACAGATCTTGACAGAAGCCCATAGTTCTTGGTATTACATTCACCTGGGTACTACCAAGATGTACCGTGATTTGCGGGAGGTTTATTGGTGGAATGGGATGAAGAAGGATATTGCGGAGTTTGTGGCTAAGTGTCTAAATTTCCAACAGGTAAAGGTTGAGCATCCGGGAGGTTTATCCCAAGACATTAGCGTTCCTACTTGGAAGTGGGAAGATTTGAACATGGACTTTATTGTTGGGTTGCCACGCACCCGGTGACAATATGATTTGATTTGGGTTATAGTAGACCGAATGATGAAATCGGCCCATTTTATTCCTGTCAAAGTTTCTTATGCGGTGGATGATTTTGCTAAGTTATATTTGAGGGAGACGGTAAGGTTGCATGGAGTGCCCTTGTCCGTTATCTCCGATAGAGGTAATCAGTTTACATCTCAGTTTTGGAAGTCATTCCAAAAGGGTCTTGGCACTAAAGTGAAGCTTAGCATGACTTTTCACCCACAAAATGATGGGCAAGCGGAGCGAACTATACAAACTTTAGAAGATATGTTGAGAGCATGTGTCATCGATTTCAAGGGAAATTGGGATGATCACTTGCCATTGATTGAGTTTGCTTATAATAATAGCTACAATTCTAGTATCAGTATGGCTCCCTTTGAAGCTCTTTATGGTAGGAGGTGTAGATCTCCTATAGGTTGGTTTGAGGTGGGTGAAGTTGCCTTGATAGGACCCGAGTTAGTTCATGACGCTATGGAGAAAGTCTGACTTATTAAAGAGAGGTTGAGAACAACCCAAAGTCGAAAAAAGTCCTATGCCAATGTTAGAAGAAGAGACCTTGAGTTTGAGGTTAGTGATTGGGTCTACTTGAAAATCTCACCCATGAAGGGTGTGATGAGATTTGGGAACAAAGGAAAACTTAGCCCCCGATATGTAGGCCCGTATCAAATTTTGAGACGTGTTGGTAAGGTTGGTTATGAGCTTGATTTGCCTAATGATTTGGCAAAGGTGCATCCGGTTTTCCATGTCTCTATGATTAAGAAGTCAGTTGGAGATCCGACATCCATAGTTCACCTAGAAGGTTTGGGGGTTGATGAAAGTATCTCTTACAAAGAGGTACCAGTTGAGATCTTAGACCGGCGAGTTAAGAAGTTGGGTAACAAGGAAGTTGCTTCCGTGAAAGTATTGTGGAGGAATCATTTAGTTTAGGGTGCTACTTGGAAGGCCGAGGCCGATGTGATGTCCCGATATCCTCATCTTTTTCCTTTTACTCTAGCTTGAGGTAATGAGTTCCTCGTGGTTTGCTCCTTGTTGGAAGTCATGTGTGTTTTAGATGTTCCCATGATTTCCTTATGTTATGCATGATCATGAAACTTGTGTTTTGAAAGAAAATTAGTGTACATGATTGATTTCCTCATGTTATTGTTCGTTGAGTGTGAGCTACCCGAAAACTTCATGAGATGAATTGATGAACATGCTTTAGATATGATTTTTGAGAGTTAATTGCATACGAGCTCCATAAGATTGTGTTGAGCATGCTTTTAGCCTGAGAAGGTAGTTCTTCTTTGAATATGAGTAATTTAGAAATTTCATGCATATTGGGTTGCTAGATGTAGCTCCTACCTTCCCTTGAGATGCATTGAATATTTTTAGCTTGGAGTTGCTACTTGTTGTGTGCATTTAGATGAGTTGCATGAATGATGGGCTGCTAGTATTGAGTATTTTCTTTAAAGGGGTGCCTAGAAATCAAGGACGAATGTCCCCAAGGTGAAGATAATGTAACACCCCGGATTTAGAAAATGAAAAGTATTCCTTCCATAGTCAACTCGGCAAAGTAGGGGGGAACCGCCGAGTGACTTGGCGATCCGCCAAGTGAAACCACCCTCGCCTATAGGCCTGTTTCCAGTTTCCAGGTTCTGGAACTTTAAGGGAGCCAGGTCGGGCTCGCCGTTCCATTTGGTGCGTCGCCCAAGGTCCCCTCCCCATCACCTAATTGGCTAGCTTTTTGAGCTAACTCAGTGTAAATTTAGGGGAGCCAAGGGTCCATTTAGGGAGTCGCCAAGTGACCTTCGGCAAGCCTCAGCGAACAGTGCCTTCAATTTTAAGTTGGGGTCCTAATAGACTTTTCAAATTTCTTCTAATTCGATACTACGTTGTTTTACCCTTCATCTAAAGACCTATATAAGTAATTTACCCTCAAAATTCCCCCAACTTAAGTCATTCTTCCCAAGACCATAAAAGAAGATCAATATCCTCTCCAAAATACTTCTCTCTCTCTAGAACTTGAAGAAGAAGAAGAGTTGGAGCTAGGATCAAGGTCAAGTCTCCATTCCTCAAGCATTTGTGGCCTTTTTAATCAAGGTATGATGGCTTTTGATGCATTGAATCTTTCCTTCCATGGAGTCCCTAAGATTTTCCCAATTAAGAAGATGAAATTCCCCAATTTGAGTTAGGGTTTCTTCCAGTGTTGTGGGTATTAATGAATGTTGATCCAATTGAGTGGATTCTCATTGTTTATGATTGAATTGATAGGATTACATGTTTTTAGGATGAATTTACATGTACCCATGCCTAACCCATGTCTAGAAAGATTAAATTGATGTAAATGAGTTTTATGCCATGAAAGGAGAATTTGTGGGTTTAGATGCATTCAATCTAGGATTCATTCATGAGATACACTAGAATCGAAGCTTATATAATGAATCATGATTAGTATTGCTTTGAGATTGAAGCTTATGAGATGAGTATGATGTTGAATTACTTTGAGAGTGAATCATATGGAATGACTATGAGATATAGTGCCTTGAGAGTAAAGCTTATGATTGTCAATTGTTGATTATTGATGTAGTTATTTTGGAAGGGATAGTTCCAACATGAATTTCTTATGTTATGAATGTGAAAGTCTTTCTCACATTGAATGATTCTAGGTTGAAAGGATTGCGCACCTAAAATGAATCTAATGTTAAGACTAAGAAATTGATGAGGCTAGAGGCGATTACCCATGACCTCTAAATGAGATGGATATGAGGCAATTAGTCGTATTCCATAGAATAGAATAAAGAGGAGATTACCGTTATTACTCAAAGTTGAACAAGAGGCGACTCCCCACGTTCTTAATATATGAATTGGGCAAGAGGCAAATACCGATGATCCTAATTCAAAGACAAGAGGCGAGTACCCATGTAACATGATGTTGGACTAGAGTCGAGTACCCTTGATCCATATGTTAAGAAGGACTAGAGGTGACTTCCCCTGTTCCTTTATAGTAAGGCAAGATGTGATACCCCATGTCTATAAAAGATAAGCTAAACTACGTTATGATGAATGATGATCTTGGAATGTTGCTTGAGTTGCCGTCCATGATGAAAGGTTCAGTTGAGGTTACTTCAGGAAGTATTCCTCCTATGTTGATATGATGTATTATGTGCATTGATTATGATTATGGCTTATGTTGCCTACCTCTTATGTTTATGGAAATTTTTATGCTAGCTATAATATTTAGTACATGTTTGTACTAACGCATACACTTGCCTACATTCCTTATCCAAATGTAGGGTCCGGCGATCTCGACTCTTATCCCCGTGGCTAGGATTTTAGTAGAAGCAAGACTTGAAGATTGGCGAGTCCTCATAGCATTCGAGGATATAGCCACCATTTATCTTATGTTATTTCATTTTATCTTTCGAACATTATTGTATGGGCTGTGTCCCAAGATATTCATGTTTTAGATGGTTTGAGACAAAGTGTAATAGACTTCCATTTTTTATATGAAGACTTTGATGTTCTTAAAAATGTTTTAAATTTCTGCTTATTTCTGTTATCTTAAGATATGAAAGCTAAGTGGCTTATATGAGGCCTCTCGGGGTCTTGTATGCCATGTTACGTCTAGGGTGTACCCCTGGGTCGTGACACAAGTATAATTCATGAGTTGATAGTTGATAGAAGCTAGGGTTCTGAATTCTATACAAGCAAATTACACTAAATCACTAAGAATATGATTATTTAGATCATGGGAACTATAACAGCTAAAATCATAATAAATCTGAAAAATCTGGACACCCTAGGTCTAAATAGTTTATGAGAAATCGAAGAACTGACTGAATTCTAGGGACCTAATGGGTGAAAGGAACCCACTAGTGAAATCCTACATACCTGGTGACAAAATATATGGAGAAATCCTTTGGATTTCGGGGCTGAACTTCGAGGAACACCCCTGCTTGATCTTGGGAGAAACGGTCAACTTTTCCTCTTCTTTTCGCTCTAAGTTGGGTGATTTTCGGAGAATGAGGGTTCTGGGTATTATCTTACTAGATTATTAGGCTTAGACTGAGTAAAACGACATAGTTTAGGCATCAAACGACGTAGTTTAAGTGCCTAATGAATAGTGGAAAAGACCAATGCGACGCTGACTTAAATGTTGCCGAGTGGCTTCAAGACATGCTTCACTGGCCGTCCTGATGACCAAGGCCCGTCTAGCAGTTCGTGAAGATGCCCTGCCCGACAAGGCTTCAGCAAAATGGGCATAACTTTTTACTCCAAGCTTGGAGTTTAGAAAACTCGGTGTCGTTGGAAAGAGGACTCAGAGATCTTTAATTTGTAGGTCATGGGCCACTAATTAATTTTGTACTAAAAGATATGGTCCTCTTAAGTTGACCCAAACCTCAAAGTCTGTCAAGCCTCTTTCACGAGCCACTTCACAGCTCGTGTGAAGCTCCAGAGACCATCTATTGGTCTGTGGTCCTTCACAGTAGCCATGGTGGTTCTGTGTCCCCCTCATGGACCACTTCACGGCCCATGTGGATCTCCACAGACCATTTAGTGGTCCGTGGTATTTCACCTTTTGTTGGGTGGATAACCAAGAGCAGGGTGACGAGTCATGGTTCTCTTCACGGCCTGTGGACCCCCTCGGTGGTTTGACCTTCTTTATTGTTCAATATTAGTTATGATTTTTGAGGTGTTACAATATCTCCCCCTTGGGGTTATTCGTTGTCGAATGAAGTCTAAACAAGCTGAGTTTGGAGGAAAGAGCTGAAATCCCTACCAAATGAATATTAGAAAATAATATCTAACTGAACTGCATTTCATGAACATGCAAATATGTTGAAATGCAAGGATAACTAAGAGACAAAGATACTGATATTGAATTACACAAGAGTAAAGTGAGAGACTGGAGGGAAAGTATTACCTCAAGCTGAAACAAAATCAAAAGGAAAGATGTGAGAATAGTTGGACGTCATGGCAGTTTCTACTTCCCAAGTAGTTCCCTCTACAGACTAACTCCTCCAAAAAACCTTTACTGAAGTGACTTCCTTATTTCTCAACCTATGAACCTGACAGTCAAGAATCTCAACTGGCACCTCTTCATAAGTGAGACTATCTCTCACAGCGACACTCTCTAATGGTACTATCGATTACGGATAACCCACACACATTTTCAACAAGGAAATGTGAAATACTGGATGAACCGCTGCTAGTTCTGTTGGCAGCTCTAACTCATAAGCCACATTACCAACCCTTTTCAAGATTCTGTAAGGACCTATATACATGGTACTGAGCTTCCCTTTCTTGCCAAATCATATCATCCCTTTCATGTGTGACACTATTAGGAAAACGCAATCATCGATTTCAACGTCTAGGTCCCTTCTCCTCATATTTGCATAGGACTTTTGACGACTCTGAGCTCTTTTTAGTCTATCTCTAATGAGTTGAACTTGCTCCAAAGCCTCATGAACCGAATCTAGCCCAATCAAGGGTGCTTCACCTACTTCGAACCAACCAACAGGAGACCTGTATCTACACCCATATAGTGCCTCATAAGGGGCCATCTGAATACTGGAATATAAGTTGTTATTATAGGAGAACTCTATGAGGGTAAGGTGATCCTTCCAACTACCCTTGAAATCAATCACGCAAGCTCTCAACATGTCCTCTAAGGTCTAAATGGTACGCTCTGCCTGACCATCCGTCTGTGGATGAAATATTGTACTGAAATATTTTCTGAAATAACTTCCAGAAATGGGATGTAAACTGAGGACCTCTATCTGAGATAATAGACAAGGGAACCCCATTCAACATGACTATCTCATTGATGTAGAGTCTGGCGTAGTCCTCCGCTGAATCTGTAGTCTTGATAGCCAAGAAGTGCGCTGACTTAGTAACTTTGTCCACTATCACCCAAATGGAGTCATGTTTTCTGCGAGTATGAGGTAAACCCATAATGATGTACATATTTATCACTTCCCACTTCCACGTGGGAATGCTAATCTATTGAGTCACACCTCCTGGTCTCTAATACTCAACTTTAACCCATTGACAGTTATGACACTTAGCCACAAAATCTGTGATGTCCCTCTTCATGTCGTTCCACCAATAGACTTCCCGTAAATCACGATAGATCTTAGTGGCACCCAAATGAATAGAATATCTAGAATTATAGGCTTCTGAAAGGATCTGGTGCCTCAACTCACCCACATTTGGAACACATAAGCGACCCTGGTAACGAAGTAAACCATCTCCCTCTTGGAAGAATAGCTCAACTTTTTGCTGATGAACTAAACCTCTCGACTGAAGTAATATAGGATCACTATCCTGTTATTCCTTAACCTCCACTACCAATGAAGATTTTGATCCATTGTGAACTATCACACAAACATCTGAGGTTTTAGTAAGGCAAACTCCTAAGCGAGCAAGCCGGTAAACATCTTTGGCTAACTCTTTCTTTTCTCCCTCAAATTGTGCTACACTACCCATGGATAGTCTACTAAGGGCGTTAGCTACTATATTGGCCTTACCCTGATGGTAGAGCACATTCATGTCATATTCTTTGTGGAATTCAAGCCATATCCTCTGAAAAAGATTCCACTCTTTCTAGGTGAACACACACTAGAGGCTCTTATGATCTGTGAAGATATCAACATAAACACCGTACAAGTAATATATCCAAATCTTTAGGGAAAACACTACGATTGCAAGCTCGAGGTCATGAGTTGGATAGTTCTTATCATGGACCTTAAGCTGCCTAGAAGCATAAGCTATGACCTTACCTTAGTGCATCAATACACAACCTAGGCCGACCCTAGATGCATCACATAAGCCACATAACCATCTGAACCCTTAGGTAGAGTTAAGAATGGAGCTGTAGTCAACCTGGTCTTCAGTCCTAAGAAGATTTTCTCACACTCATCTAACCACTGAAACTTGACCTCTTTCTGAGTTAACTTGGTCAATGGGCAAGCTATGAATGAAAATCCTTCTACAAACCTCTTGTAATAACCGACCTAACCCAAGAAACTTCTGATATCAGTCGAAGAGGTAGGTTTGGGCTAGTGTTTTACTGCCTGAATTTTCTGATAATCTACTTGGATCCCTTCGTTTGATACCATATGACCAAGCAAAGCTACCGACTGTAACAAGAATTCACAGTTGCTGAACGTAGGAATGTCACTATCTCTGACTTTGGGATGTCACTATCTCTGACTCTTAGTTGATGATAGCCGGATCTGAGGTCTATCTTAGAAAAGCAACTAGCACCCTAAAATTGGTCAAACAAGTCATCAATCTTGGGGATGAAATATTTATTCTTGATTGTGACTTTGTTCAACTGACGATAGTTAATGCACATCCTAAGAGAACTGTATTTCTTGCGCACGAACAACACAAGAGCACCCCATAGAGAGATGCTGGGTCTGATGAAGCCTTTATCTAGGAGGTGTTTCAACTATTCTTTCAATTCCTAAAGCTCAACTGGAGCCATTTTGTAAAGAGGAATAGAAATAGGTTGGGCATATGGATGGATATCTATTCTAAAGTCGATTTCCCTTTCGGGAGGGACTCCGGGAAGATTTTCTTGAAATTCACTTACGACTGGGATTGACTCTAGAGTTGGGGTTTCAAAGTTTGAATCCTTAACTCGAATAATATGATAGATATACCCTTTTGAAATCATCTTCTTGGCTTTAAGGTAAGAGATAAATTGACCTACTGGCACTGAGTTTCTACCTTTCCACTATAAGACTGGCTCGTTTGGAAATTAAAATTGAACGATCCTAGTTCTACAATGGAGAAAGGCATAACATGAACCTAACCAATCCATGCCTAGGATGATATCGAAATCAACCATTTCTAACTCTACAAGGTCTTCTGAGCAGACTTTCTGGAAATTGTGAAAGGGAAATTTCTGTATACCCGTCTGTCTCTAACTGGGTCACCAACTGTAGTAGAGACCTAGAAGGGTCTTGAGAGAGTTTTTTGATTGACAAATGTTTTTACTGCTTTAAAGAGAATCACAAATGACAGTGTATCCCCTAGAGCTTACAATGCATAAATATATAAATAGTAGACTTTCAATGTACCGGTGACCACATCAAGAGAATCTTCCTTGTCCTGGCTAGCCTGAAGAGAATACAACATATTCTGGCGCTGACCACCATATGTACCAGACGAGGCACCCTTTTGAGTGGGGCAACCTACCGGTGCTGCTGAAGTAGTAGACTCAACCCTGTTACCTCCTTCTCCTTGCCTGGAAGAAGGGCAATCCTTCAGCCTATGACCATACTGGCCACACCCAAAACACCCAACTCTTCCAGCAAGACACTCTCTCGGATAGTTCTTACCACACTTTGGGCAAGTTGGAAAAGTATGATTACGTGAAGCACTTCTCTGTGACTTAGAGCCTGATGCCTGTGCTTTTTGATCTTATCTAAACCTGTGGGACAGAGCGCTAGGAGATGAAGGTGTGGGGTTGTAGACCTCTACTGAATCTGTGAGCGATTTCCACCACGCGACATTTGCTGAGAGTATTCATAATTCCCTGTTCTAGCCTTCTTGTTGTCCTTAGCCATTTCCCTAAATTTATCTCTCTCAACCTACTTTGCATGAGTCATGAGACTAGTGATATCCATATCCCCTAACATCAAAGCATTCCTACACTCGGTCATTGCCAGAGCTGATACTCCAAATAAGAACTTGCTCATTTGGGCCCTCAAATCAGCAACCATATGTGGAGCATACCTAGAGAGTCGAGTGAACTTCAGCCCATATTCGTGGAAAGACATTGAACCCTACTTCAAGTTCATAAACTCCCAGGCCTTGTCCTCCCGTAACTCTCTCATAGAGAATCTATCCAGAAAAGCCCCAGTAAAAAACAATCCCATGTCACATTAGCTGCATTCTCCCCCCTATTTTCTTTCCACTACGTGAACCAAATATGAGCCACATCCTTGAGTTGATAGGATGCTAGCTCAAAACTCTCAGTACTAGTCACTTGCATTAATCCAAGAATCTTTCTAACCTCATCAATGAAGTTCTATGGGACCTCACCAATCTTCGATGCTATAAATTCTAATGGATTCATACGAACAAAGTCTCGAACCCTATATGTAGCTGATCCACCAGTGGAGTTTGCAGGAACTGGGGACTGCTGATAGTTCTGGTTGGCTACGGTCTGATCTAATAGCTGGATCGCATTGTGAAACTCTGCATTTATAAGTTCATGGTTCGGCACTAAGGAACTGTATTATCATTGCGGGCATTAGCATTCTGTTTGTTAGCTCTACGAGGAGGCATGATCTGAAACATACAACGATGGATTAAAAGGAGAAGTTGACTCACATCTCACTCACAATAAGAATAGCAAAGGAAGTGAAGTTTTTCTTAAAACACTTCGTAGCCTCTCCCTCATAGATGTGGCATGCTTCACACCCATGAAAGTGACTCTACTCAGTGCGTCTTTTAGAGACCCAAGGACTCCTGATCCTGATGCTCTGATAACAAGTTTTCCACGCCTCAAGGCTACCCCCTAGACGTAACACGTGACCTAGGATCACAAGTGACCCAAGCTAACCGTGAGTCTTGCATATCACAAGCATATTGAAATCTAACTAAGAAAGAGGAAATATAACAGTAAAGTGACTAACAACTAAAATAAACTCAACTGAAAATATAAATGAGTGTCACACGGGAAACAACCCAAAAATAGTTAATACTGATTTTATGTCTGAAAGCCTCTACTACTGATGAGCTGCTGGGACAAGTCCGCATCTAACTCTAAAAATACTGAAAATAAACTAAATGAACCAAGCATAAAGACACGTCCTTAAACTATGAGGACTCACTACTGAAGCTGCTGAGTATAGGATGGAAATCGAACTAAGCGTGAGATGGATGCTGAGTGCCTGAACCTACATCATAAAATGATGCAGCGCAAAGTATGTGTGATGTCATACCCCAGGGGTATTTTCTAGATGTAACATGGAGAATAGAACCCCGAAGGACTCTATACAAGCCACTTAACTCTCTTAACATAAGAAATAGAACAATAAGAGTAAAATAATATCCAAGTCCAAAACATTTTATAAAAGAAAGCGAAAGTCTAATACACCTGTCTCATCATAGCCATCTAGTACAATAGAATGAAATTGGGCCTAGCCCATACATCATGTTCAAAAGATAAATACATGAAATAAACTAAACCAATAAACTCCGTCCTTGAAGCATGAGGACTCACCAAAGCTCGGAAATATATCAAGTCAACCTCTAGCAACAAAATTGATGACCCTGACTATCAGACCTTACATTTAGGGAAATATAGGCAAGAGTATGTGTTAGTACAAAAAAATGTGCCAAGTATAATAGCCATGCATAAAAATAGTTAAATCATGCAAAAAGGGACATTTCATTTCATGACATGCAATCGACCAACCTAAACATGATATAAAAGAGTTATAAAACAGAAGTCATAAAATCATGATCAATGCAACCTAACTTCATCATTAAAACCTTTAAACTCATATGCGATACTTCTTGAAGTAACCTTAGTTCATTATTACTTGTGGGGAATTAGCCTTAAGAGACATAGAGACCATGTGTGTCACGCCTCGAAACTACTCCCAAGACGCGAACACGGGACCTAGGATCACGAGTGACCCCAAGCTAACCCTGCTGGCATAACATAAGATTACTAAAAGATTACTGAATCAATAAACACTGTACGTAAGCTAATCATAAGATAAATCTGAAATGATGGGGAATACCCATACTACATCTAAATATATAAATACAGAGAGTTTAACAACAACTGAAAAGTCAAACTCAAATACTAAAGCTCATTCTAACTATGTCTTAAATAAATCCTCTAACTAACTAGAAATGCTGGGACATGCCCAACTAAATCTAGAAAACACTGAAACTAAGACTAAAAGAAAAGGAACCATGTATGTCGTCCTCGGAGAATGAGGACTAACCACTAATACTACTGAGCTGAAGATCAGGAACTGATCTATGCGTGATCTGGAAGCTGAGAACCTAGACCTACATCACAAGAAGATGTAGCGCAGAGTATGCATTAGTACTTAAAAGGTACTGAGCATGTAGGATAGATAAAGCTGAACAATAATCATAATTGAACAAAGCAATAACAACAATGATGTAATCTGAACTTAATGTAAATACTGAGATATACTGAATACCGAGCTAACTGAATGTAATGACCAAGTACATGATATGCTGCGTCTGAATACTGAACTGTAACTGATAACCTGGTCAATGCACTAGAATCTGACTGTATTGTGGGAGCTACTAATAACCGATATAAAACCACATGAGCTAAATTTAGAGTCCGATATATACGCTCCATCGAGAGGACCCAATATACCCTGCCATAGGTATAAAGGTATGACTGGCGTGATCACTAAAATAATGCCCACAGAGGGGACTTACAACCTACGGGCATGTAGTTCTGGGACTATGAGGGTACGCTGGAACCATAGTCCACTCGGTATTAAGCTACTCCTAATTGATTATGAAATTACCACATTATGACTAAATTTTGTAAAACATTGATAGCTCGATGTTCTGACATGCAAACTCTGAGAATGCAACAATTATATCTGATAATGTGACATTCGTAAACTGAAGCATGCATATAACTGAAGTAGATGGCCTAGCATGTGTAATTCATGAACTAAAGGAACTACATAGCTAGGGTTCTGAATTTCATGCAAGAAACTGAGCAACAACATGATAATCTGATTTGGATCATTCTAACAGCTAAAACCCAATGATTTTTAACATTCAAGAAACCCTAGGTCTAGATAATATCAAGGAAATCAAGATTCTGACTGAATTCTAGGGACCTAATGGGCGACAGAAACCCACTAGTGAAATTCCACATACCTGGTGATGAATTTCACGGAGAAATCTTTCGATATCGGGGATGGAAAAGATGAAACCTTGCTGCGTTCTTGGACTAGGGCTGCTCGACTGCTTTCTCCTCTTTTCCTTCTAATTGGATGAATTGTGGAGAATGAATTTACTAGGGTAAGTTCTAATGAAGTTACTAGGCTTAGACTTACCAAAACTATTTAGTTTAGGGGTTAAACGACTTAGTTTAGCGGTCCAATGCATAGGGAAAAGACCAAATGACCCCTGACTTAATTGCTGACGGGAGTCACCGATGGACCATCGATGGATCGATGGTCCATGCTGGTCGGCCGTCGATCATACTGGGAGGGGGTTCTTGGGGTCTTGATCCATGGACCAGGACCACGGGCTGTGTCCTGACCTACAGTCCGTAGGTCCGGTCGTGGGTCGACCCTTAGAACCATTTTTTGGACTTTGTGGGGAGGAGCTGCCGGTGGCCATCCACGAACCCCACCTACAGTCCGTGGGTCACCCTACGGTCCATAGGTGGCACTGTTGGTGGCATCTGCAACTTCTGAAATTCTGCATTTCTGGTAGTTCTAGCATACGGGGTGTTACAATGTGAGCTATAACATGATCCCCCGGTGTCTCCCACACCAAAAAGGGTTGTCCTAGCTACTTGCTAAGGTAGAACCATGAACTTCTAGTTTAACTGGATCCACTAGCTAATGTCTATCTAGACTATCATCCTATAGGGGCACATAGGTAAGGGATAAGGAGATTGCTTCTAGAAACCCAGCCTCTACTAACGGGAGATACTCCATCTCAATATCCTCTCGGTGCGAAGCATAAATCTCACATAATAGTTATTAAGTCTTGACTTATCTCATCATCCATGGAAAGGTGCCCTTGGAAAACCAAACAAAGCTAGTTCATTAGGATAATTCTTACTCTTAGATTCAAATAGGTGAGAAAGCCTCTCAACATAATAATCCTTTCTATGTGAGAAAACCTTTCACATCATGCTAGTTATGTTAATGAGAATGTCCTTTCAACAACACAATAACAACATCATCATTGGTACTTACTCTGAAAGCACCCTTAAAAAAATTGCATAGGTTTCATAAGAAAATGCACAAGTCCATTATTTACCTCTTGAGGTCCCAAACCCACTTTCAATAATCAATGTTTATAAAATATGGGTTAGATATGGGTTTCATCATAAATACATTTAAAGCTAGCAATACATGCTTAATTTCATAAAACTCTTCCTAGAAGATCAAAATCCCACATCATATGATTCATAACATGAAAACATAGGGGATTGTGTAGGTTCCTGGGGAAATCATCATAAAATAATCATGTATCATCAATTAATGCATAAGAGATCATAATTCAATCATATAAATCAATAATCAAAAGAACCCATGGTGATTAAAGAAAACCCTAACTTTATTGGGGAATTCTACCTTTAGAAATAAAGAATTTGGGAACTCCATGGATGAAAGGAATCCATGGATGAAAACTATCATACCTTGAATCCAAAAGCTAGCCTTCAATGGAGGGATTAAAACCTTGAATTGAAACCTTAGCTTGAATCTTCTTCTTCTTCAAGTTTATAGAAAGAGAAATATTTGGAGAGTTCTTCTTTTTTGAATTTGGAAGAATGAAGTAAATGGCTAATTTGGGGGTTGAAAAAACTTATATAGGGGTCATAATGAAGGGTAAAACGACGTATTATAAGAACAAATAAATTAGGAAAAGACCCAACTACCACTAAAAATAACTGCCAGCTGACCCCGACGGACCCCAGTCGATGGGCCGTGGTCTGACCTACGGTCCATCCTGGTGGACCGTCGTTGGTCATCTAGGACTCAACTTTTGGCCATCGAACCACGGACCCCGACCACGCAACGTGATCTAACCTACAGTTCGTAGGTCTAGCCGTGGTCCTAATCCTTAAGACCTCCCTTAGGCAGGGCCATCCGCGGACCACACCTACGGTCCATGGTCCCATCCACGGGCCGTGGGTGGCCCTAATGGCTGGCACCTGCAGTTTCTGAAAATCTTGTTTCATTTCCCTTTTTCGGATACGGGGTGTTACATGTGAGTACTTGGAATGCACTAAACATGCAGGATATATATACTAAGCTAAACAATTATATAACTGAGCAATATAATAATGATTATGGAAATAGACTGTACGGCAGTGTAAGTGAAATCTCAGCTAAATGCAATGACCAAGTACTAATCATGTAACTATATGCTGAACTGAATGTTGAACTAAATATTGATAACATTGTCAATGCAATAAGAGTAAGACTGTGGGAGCTATATTAACCGACATAAACCACGTGAGCTAAATGTGGAGTCTGATGTATACGCTCCATCGAGAGGACCCAATATACCTTGCCAGAGGTATAAAGGCATGACTGTGGCGTGATCACTAAAAAATGATGCCCCACAGAGGGGACTTCTGAACCTATGTTGGCACGTAGTTTTGGGACTGTAAGGGTACGCAGAACCCTAGTCCAACTCGGTGCTAAGTCTACTCCCAACTGAATGAAAGATATAATGCACTGAAATACTGAGTAGCTCAAAATGTTAACATGCTATTTGGGAATGCACATAACTATACTGAAAGTTATGGCAGTCAATTTCTAAAGCATGATTTTCTGACTGATCTGCCTAGCATGTATAATTTATTAATCGATAGTTGATACAAGCTAGGGTTCTGAATTAAATATACGCAAAATACACTAAATCACCAAGAATCATGTTTTTTAGATCATGGGAACTATAACAGCTAAAATCACAATAAATCTGAAAAATCTAGAAACCCTAGGTCTTAAAAATTTATGAGAAATTGATGAGCTCAGTGAATTCTAGGGACCTAATAGGTGAAAGGAACCCAGTAGTGAAATCCCACATACCTGGTGACAAAATCTATGGAGAAATCCTTTGGATTTCATGGATGAACCTCGAAGAACACTCCTGCTTGTTCTTGGGAGAAGTTGTAGACTCTTCCTCTTCTTTTCATTGTAAGTTGGGTGATATTTGGAGAATGAGCGTTCTGGGTATCATCTGACTAGATTATTAGGATTAGACTGAGTAAAATGACGTAGTTTAGGAATCAAA
The DNA here is from genome assembly GCA_029582245.1 of Solanum etuberosum. Taxonomy (NCBI): domain Eukaryota; kingdom Viridiplantae; phylum Streptophyta; class Magnoliopsida; order Solanales; family Solanaceae; genus Solanum; species Solanum etuberosum. The sequence continues at coordinate 11,042 of JAJONR010003442.1, read as the reverse complement.
CGACGTAGTTTAGGAATCAAACGACGTAGTTTAGGAATCAAACGACGTAGTTTAAGCACCGAATGAATAGGGGAAAAGACAAATACGACCCCGACTTAAATGATGTTGAAATGGCTTCAAGACAGGCTTCATGGGCCTTCATTATGACCAAGGCCCATCTAACTGCTCCTGAATATGCCCTGCTAGACAGGGCTTCACTAAAATGGGCATAACTTCTTACTCCGAGATTGGATTTTAGAAAAATCGGTGGCGTTGGAAAGAGGACTCAGAGATATTTAATTTCATATGTCATGAAATACGTAATTAATTTTGTACTGAAAGATATGGTCGTTTGAAGATGACCCAAACCTCAAAGTCTGTCAAGCATCTTTCACGAGCCACTTCACGACTCGTGTGAAGCTCCACGGACCGTCTAGTGGACCGTGTTCCTTCATAGTAGCCATGGTGGTTTTTTGTCCCCCTCACGGGACACTTCATGGCCAGTGTGGAGCTCCACGTACCATTTAGTGGTCCGTGGTCTTTCACCTTTTGTTGGGTGCACAACCACGAGTATGGTGACGGGTTGTGGTCCTCTTCATGGCCTATGTACCCCTTCCATTGTTTGCCCTTCTCTCTTGTTCAATATTACTTATGATTTTTAAGGTGTTACATGTTCATCATGATTTGATCTCAATGGCTAGAAACATAATGTTATGTCATGCATATTTTTCAATTAGAATTCTCCAATGAATCATGCTATGATCTTTCGCCCCAAAGTTCTTTGCGTGATCCTTTTTAGTTAGAGAGTGATGTTCATGATAGTAGTTGAGTGATGATAGAAGGAGAAGGTTGATGTTTCTTATGTTGGTAGTAGTAGTGTGCTTATTCCATCTATGGTTATAAAAGTGGAGGAAGGATGAGATGAATATTTACTATGAGTAATAGTTAAATGAGAGCAATTAATCGGTTCCTGGTAGTAATGCATGAAATTTTACTTGATAGAGATGATGAGAGAAGGATAAATTCTTATAAGGATTGGTTAGTAGGTGTACATGGAGTTGTTCTAGTACTAGGCATGAATATGGTGTTGTTAACATGTGGAAAAATGCATGATGCATTAGGTATTTCTGGATATGGGCTCAAGGTTGGTTGAATGCGGTTATAAGGAAAACTATTCTTGGGATGAGATTCCCTATAGAGATATAGAACTTGATCCTTGTGGTTTAGATAAGTATAACCATATCATTTTTAGCACATAGTGAATTAGAGATTAAGCTTAAACACAGTAAGAGCAAGCGATTTGATTTTGACGTTTTTAAGAGTAGTCATATACTCTAGTGGGAGCTAGGAGTTGCAGCTAATGAAATGTAGTAATCAGAAAGAAGAGATAGTTGAAAAGTGTTTCTATGCTTGAAATCTACGTGTCATATCACTCAAGGCATCATATCTCTTAAGACATAGTATTCCTATTCTTACTTCATGCCCATATATCCATTATTTATGTAAAATAGCTTTGGATAGAGCATGACTATGTTCAAACTCATGTCGTTCGCAAATTCTGAGCTATCGAGAGTTCCAAAATCTTAGTACGAATGAGCTCCGCCTATGTTAGTAGGCAAGTTCAAAAGTCAGAATGATAGTAAGAGTAACGCCTTTCCCTACCCTCCTCAGTTTAACCATCAATCCAGGACGAATGATCCCAAGGGGAAGATATTGTAACACCCAAAAGATTTCTAAGTTAAGACCTGAACTATTCTTCATTTACATGTACAGTCGTATCGGGTGATTCTTAAATTTTCCATATGTGTAAAGGTAAATTATTTAGTGTGGAAAGGATTTTGGATATCAATTAAGATCACTAGAATCTCCTAGCACAGAATTGATTTGAAAGTATCCTTACCGAATAATTTTGATGTAAGATTCTATTTCTGTCAATTTCAAACAATCAGCACTTAGAATATAAAGAGTTATGTGGCCCATAGCAAATCAAATTAAAGGTATTTGAATCTTCTTTCAAACACCACCAGTTTTGCATCATTCTAAGTTTGGAGCAGAAAGTTATGACCATTTTAATAACCTGATACAGTGCAGTGACGAATTAGCTGACGGGAAAATACTAAACAAGGTCGTTTTTTTTGTCTTTTTACCTCTAAGAAAACCCTAAAAAATTGTTTTACTAATTAAAGGCCCAAACCGATTAGATTTTCATATCTTAATCCAGTATTCCCTTCTCTTTCAAACCCTAAGGCAAAACCCTAAGGAAAAATTAAAGTAGAAGACTTCCATTCAAGATTCTTTCAATCATTTTCAAGATTCTTCTTCAAGGTAAGTTCTTCTCCAAGAATTTCATTCTTTCCAACTCAAATTTATTCATACAATTATTTCCACTACTTATAATATGATAATATAGCCATGATGATAACTATTTTTCAATAGATATAAGTAAAAATGAACGGAGAAAGTAAAGTGTTGGTGGCAAGAGATTTCAATCAAATGGAACACTACAGTGAACATATATTTTTGTCTTCTTTTTTCATTGGCTTTGAATTTTTCAATATAAGTTTTTGAGAAAGTAAAGTGTTGCTGGCAAGATATTTCAATCAAATAGAACACTAGAATGAATATAGCATGAACATATATTTTTTTCTTCCTTCTTCATTGGCTATGAATTGTTTCATATATATTTTTTATATTTATATTGTGTATGCATTTTTTTAAGTATGAATTTCCTATTATTTGTGATCATTTTGATCTAAAAAAATATTATGTCACAAGATACACTCCTTGCTAGGTATATAAAGATAGATAAGAAAATAGTGGTTGATCACAAAATGATCTTAAATCAAATTAAAGATTCTACAAATAATACTTTAATTTGTATTCATCAATTAATTTTTTTATTGAAAAGGTTTAATATTTTATATCACGATACAACTTCTATAATATACTAGATACTCTCATTAGACAACAACTATATGATATGTTTGCTGCATAAAAAAGAATAAAACTACAATTCCGCAAAGATAAGGTAGAAACTTAAAGAAATAAAACATAATTCACCATAGGTGTTGGTGTTCATATATTGATATTAAATTATGCTACTGAAATATATATATCTTAAACAAAGATTTGGTCAAGCCAAATATTTGACATACACTTAAATCTCTATTTAACCATCATTTGTTGTAACAACATTTCACTGTAACGGCCTAATTTTCTTTAGATCTAATTTTTGATGTTATATTTTTGTCGCTATAACATTCTACTTATAACAGTGTTAAATTCTCTATAGAAGTACACTTTTTATAAAATTACATCTCTATGATAGTCTTACTCAAATATTAATTGACTAATAATATTTTGTAAAAGATATATTATGTACAAAGATAAAATCTTTCAACATTTATGGTAATTGTTATTAGTGTCGTGCACATATCAAATTTCACGTATTATTATTAAGAGAAAAATTATAATTAAATGGTGTTCATTTGATAGTCATAACTTCAAGAGGAAAGGCTACTGGTGACCTTATTTATATTGAGATTATTTTTCTATTTTGTTGGATAAGTTTGTTTACAAATTTGAGTAAGGTAAATAAACAATAATTCTAAAGAAACGTAACTTTCTCCCCATATTTAAATTTTGAATGTATTTTGCAATGTTTCAATGAAATCTGATAATTTTGGTCTCAAAAAATAATTAACACTATGACAATCCGTATTAATCATTTAAAAGCACTCGACCACTGTTCTTTTAATTTATAAATATTTAATAAAAACCATTAATTTAGTAATATAAATTATATTTTACAACATCGTATACCATATACTATGATACCCACGTGCAACACACGCGCCGTATAACTAGTACTACATAAATATGGACCTTTAATTCAATTTATAACACGTTCTTGTAATTTTTGCCTCTATAAATTTTTATTGTTATCATTTTTTGAGACACACATAATGATATTGTTGGTTACTGAAAATGCACAGGTGATCTAGGCTTCTATAGTGTAGAGTCTAAGGTTAATACATACATTTATCACTTAAACATTTAAACTTGAATTCTTATTTGTTTATGGTTAATTTAATTCTTTAATTTGATATAAATACGAGTTCAAGTAAGTATTTATTCTCGATCCACATGAATGATATATCACTTGTAGCCTGACTGGTGAGATAAGTTGTGTAATTGACCTATCTTGAACATGGTAATTAAGGATCTGAGGTGTCTCGAAGAAGTGAAGAGGAACTGGTGCAAATGCCAATGTCTTTTTATAATAGTCCCATAACGTCTAATTTGATGATTAAACTCGCATATTTAATCTAAATGGTGTTAAAAGCGTGAATTAGAAGATAACACCAATATAAAAAAACGCGCATAACATGTATGTGTCAGTGTTTTTTTTCTTCAAAAGTTCAGTTCAGTGTTTCGTGCAAGCAACTCGAAACTTCGCTGCATCGAAGAACTGATTGAAGGATTACTACATGAGTGTCCTTTATCATCCATGTAAAGTTAATGTGGTTGCGGATGATTTTCATCAACTATCGATGGGTAGTGTTGCGCATGTTGAAGATGGTGAGAAATAGTTAGTTCGTGATGTTCATAGATTGGTCTGATTGCTTGGTTGATTCTAATGAAGGTGGTGTGATTGTTCAAAATTGTTTCGACATCCTCTCTCTCTCTAAAAATACAAAGTTCGTTAACAGCAAGAAAAAAAATATGCTGGTAACGGCTAGTCAAAGGGAAGCTCAGCCATGCGACTCGCGATCGACCTTCTTGGACCAAAGAGTGCCAGACCCCAGACCCTCCAGACCCAAACGTTTTCCCCCTGTAGCCATAAACTCCCAAATTTTCGACAACACCAACAACATGAGTACCAATATCCAGGGAAGAAGCACCAACTCCGATGATCAATCAAGTTACAAAAGCTCTTTGTGTTTACCATCCCAGAACTCCACCAATGGAAGAATCAAGATGCAACCAAGGAAACATGAAATAATTAATGGAAATCTATTTTCAACTTTACCAAGAAAGAACACGACCTCGTAGCCGATACTTGCAAATGGACTCTGGTGGTGAAATTTGAACGGAATATCCTCAAAATTTATAAAATTAGGGCAAATTTCGCAAAAATTGTATCAACCAAAGGCATGTGAAAATTGGGGTAAAAGATGGGAAACATGTTTTCATTGATGCTGAAAGTGAAGAAGACTATAAAACTATAGTTTCCTACAACTTCATCCAGTTAAGTGGAGATCATTCGATGAAAATCCAAAAGACGGACGATAAATTTAAAACCAAACAAAGATATGACTTTAACTGCAGTGTGGATCAATTTACCAACCTCCCTTGGCACTACTATGAATGGGTAGCTATACGTAGAATTGTGGAACAAATTTACACTCCCATTGTCATGGACAAAGCAACTCAATCAAAGACAAGACCCACAACGGCCAAGATTAGGGTGGAAATAGATCTCCTGGAGCCTTTAATTACTAAAATCCAAGTGACGATAAAGAGTTCAGAAGGACATATGGAAGCCTTCAATCAGAAAATTGTGTAAGAAAATATCCAACCATTTTGCGTCAATTGCAAAATTCAAGGGCATACAAATGAGAACTGCAAGATCGTCCATCAAATTTATCAGCAACAAAAACATAACTTCAAAAGAGCAAATACTAAAGAAGTTTAATCCTAAAAGAAAACAATAATGACAAGCACAAAATCGAAGGGACCACGCAAAATTCAGGTATGACTTTTAGAATAAAACGAGCTTTTACCCTATAGTTCCACACTAGATTTTTGTTCTCGTTGAGCTCATCTTTGTACACTTGTGTTATCTTTTAACCGATGTGCCGCCACAGCAAAACTCCCCACCTGATAATGTTTTCCACCCGGATTGGCCCGTGAAGCGAGCCTGGGGTCCAAAAAGAGGGGTAGTGCCCCCGCTTACGATTTATGGAATAAGTAAAATAACATCAAAATTAGTGGTATTTCACGTCCTCCTTTTGGCTCCATGTTATATAAAATCATTTTCTTATTTGTCATGGATGTATATTTTACTGAAAAAAGACTACAATAAGTGTGTATTTTAAATGAAATTAAAGTAATTAATAGGCCCTTCAGTTATAATGCATAATATTCAAAGGGCACGTCATAATTTTTTTGATAGAAAATACGAACATATTTAATAAATAATTCATACAGAGATAAGAGGTTCACATCAATTTTAACCTCAATGAGAAATTAGGATATTCCATGCGAAATTAATTTTAAACTCAATAAGAAATGAGTTGGAATTGAAATGGAGCAAAGCTATTGCGGAGTACAGTGGGTCATCGTATTTGTGGGGTAGTGCGAGTAAGAGCTTGTGCGGAGAAGGGCGGGTACAAAATATTTTAAAAAAAATTATGTGGGATGGGTGGGTATGTAACACCTCAGATTAGGGAAAGACTAAGTGGGCAGGTTAAGTACAAAAAAATGTACCCTGGAACCCTCCAAAATGCCTTAGACGGGCTGTGTAGGGAACCACAGTCCGTTAGGGCACTCGTCAATAATTTCTAGAAATTGCCTTAGGCACGGGCCACATTGACGGTGACCCAGATGACCCGTGGTGGTTTTGACGGCCCGTCAAAGGGGTCGTACAAGTCACCTAGTTGGTAGGGTGTGATCCAAGGTCACTGGAAAAGGACCACAGACATCTAAACGGCCTGTGATGCTTCACACGATCCGTGAAGGAGACTTGTCTGACTTAGAGTTTAGGGTCAACTTCAAACGGTCATATCTTCTAGCTCAAAATGAATTAGGTGGCTCATGACCTATCAAATTAAATATAATTGAGTCCTCTTTAATGATGTAATTCTCGCCACGAATTAAGGATAGAAATGAGAAAATTAAAGAAAAGAAATAAAGATAGATAGATAGATAGATACAAAAAAGGAAACAAAATGCAACCAAAAGGTATATTAAATCTTAAGACCTTAATCCGTTAATCCTACAAGAAACATCTAACTCTTACGAAGACATCGAGAGAAATGAATTGACCTCACAACCCATGTTTCTAAACAAAAGTCAACCAAAGCTTGTACCAAGCTCTCAACACTCACTCATGAGTTTCACAATACAAATATTAAAAATAGTCTACTGAAATGAGAACCTATACTAGCTATTTATAGTTATTACAAAAGAAGCCCAAAAGTGGCCCAAAATAGGATAAAGGGCAAGCTGGATCACCCACGCCGAATTAATTCGGCGAGTCGCTGATCAAGTTGGCGAGATGACCCCCTTCTCAAGCTCCTGGAACTTTAGGCAAGCTAGGTCGTGCTCGCCTGAGGGAATTGGAGAGTAGCCAACTGGTTCGGCGAGGTGACCCCTCCTCTGGAGCATTCTGTAACTTTAGGTGAGCTGGGGTCCTCGCCCAAGACATTGGGCGAGTCGCCGAATAGCTCCTGCTGCTCACCATTAGTGGTAACTTCAATCTTCTGCCCTACACTTCCCCAAGAAATCTTCCATGCATGGGAACCTCTCCTTTCAGTCAATAGAAGCTCAAGAAACCTTAGCTTCATGAGCAATCATTTTATTCCTTGGTGGTTCCCAGCTTGGCTTCGAGTGAGCGGCATAGGTACAATTCGAATTGCATCATTCTCTCCTTCTTGAAAAGGATTCGTCCTCGAATCCAAATCTTGCTAAACCATCTACAGTACAAACCATAGACATATCCTCATAGCATGAAGGTTAGTACAATGGTTTGCATCGAAAGCATTACACCCTAGAGACTCAAACTCAAGGAACAACCAAGTATCCTCTTGTATCATGACTATTAAGCCCATAGATGGAGAGCAAGAAAATTGGAATTCCTTCACATCAAAAGGATAATAACGCCCAAAAAAAGAACCATCTACAAGCTCAAATACTCCCAAACATTCACCGGGGTCAAAATGATAATAGGTCCATATAATCGGGTCACACGAATAAGTATAAACCTCAATGATATTGTAACACCTCCAAAATTTCTAAGCTAAGGCCCGAACTATTCTTTATTTGTATAAGGTCTTATCGGGTTATTCTTAAACTGCTCATATATGTAAACATAAATTCTTTAGTATGGGAATGATTTTTGATATCAATTAAGGTTACTAGAAACTCCTAGCACAAAGTTGAGTTGAAAGTTTCCTTACAGATTAAGTTTTGATATAAGATTTTACTTTGGTCAACATCAAATGATCATATCACTTAGAATATGAAGAGTTACGTGGCCCATAACTATCAAGTTAAAGATCTTTGAATTATCTTTCCAACGCCACCAAGTTTGCGTCATTCCTTGTTCGGAGTAGAGAGTTATGATCATTTTACTAAATAATGTAGTGCAGTTCCGTTTTAGCCGCGGGAAAATTCTAAATAAGGTAATTTTCTTCTCCTTATACTACTAGGAAAACCTTAAAAATGGATTTCTTAACTCATATAAAGCCCTAAATAATCCTATTTCCATCTTTTTAATTCATTCTTCTCCTCTCTCAAACCTTAATACAAAATTCTAAGGAATATCAAAGCATATGACTTCCAAGCAAGATTCTTTCAAATATTTTTCAAGATTCATATTCAAGAGATGTTCTTCCAAATCTTTTTCAAGATTCTTCTTCAAAGTAAGTCCTTCTTCAAGTGTTTCAATATTTCCAACTCAAAGTCTTTCTTATAATTATGATCATTAATAGAATTCTTATCCTTGACCATAGGATTTCAAGAAACTAATACAAGAAAAGAAAGGTTTTCTTGATTGTTTACCTTCAAACTAGGGTTTCAAGGCTTCTAATCAAGTTCTTCTTCAAGATTCTTCAAGAACCTTGTTCTTTCAGGTATGTAAGGATATCATAGTTTTGGACTTGTTCGTCCTCACGCCCTACATCTACTTTCAAATCAGTAAAAGAGATATCTAGGATTCTACCCCTAGATTTGAGTATTCTTGAGATGAGTTGATTTTGAGTTCTCGAGTTCTTGTTTCCTTTTGAAATTCTATTCCTAATTATTGAATTGCTATACGTTATGCATTAAGATTCTTGAGTTGATTCTATCATGTCAATATTTCAGAATGAACCCTATGAATTGAGTATTTTTTTTATGAGTAGTATCGTTGAGTTCTGAGTTTCGACATTTCTATTAAGATCTCTGAGTTGAGTCGTTCATGTCCATAATTCCTCATGAACCCTATGATTTGAGTTACAAATTTTGAAATGCTTTTTAAAGCCAACACTTGAGTTCTTAGACTAAGTTTTGAGAAAGTAAAGATTAGTTTTGAGAAAATCTAAAACATGATTAGTATAACAATCGAGTATGACATCAATGTATGAGCAGTATGGTATCTAGATATACCATCAATGTTTATGCAGTATGACTTCCCGAGTCATCAATGATCATATTAAAATATGATTATGATATGTTTTTTAGAAAGAGTTTTCAAGTATGAATTGAGTAAGAGTGAGTAAGAGTATAAGGGGACTATGTATTCCCAGAGGTATCAATTTTTACATTGATAAAAGAGAAACTGAGATTTCTAAATAAGTTATGAGTTCAAAAGATATTTCAAGAGCAGTTACCTTTTTTAAGAGGGTAGTTTGAGAAATTATCTCAACCAGAGGAAGAGTTATGTTTTTAAACATTCAGCATGAGTATATATTATTGGGAGTAGTATTGTGCATCGATATGGGGGAGAGTTCAGACAACTTACTGCCCCCATAAACCATGTATGCCAACATGGGTAAAGGATCATACTTTTTAAATGAATTCTTATTGCATAGTGGATCCACTTAATTGAGGAGTTCTATACCTCGGCAAGGTATAGGAAAGTTCTGGCAGCATGGGCGAGACGTTGTATCATCACGTAGATCATAGTGATGGTTGTCGGTTAGAGAATCTCCCAAATATAGTTAAAAGTGTATCTTTACTATATCACTTAAATGAGTACATTGTTATCGATTGCAGTCCTTTCTTTTAGTTTTTTTGTTGTTCAGCTATATTACATACTCGTACATTCAATGTACTGATGTCATTGGACATGCATCTTTTAATGATGCCGATACAGGTTCTTAGGATCCTCAACAAGAGTCTGTTGAGATCACTTCATCCGCTCGTCAACTTTTGAGTAAGACCTCTTATTTCCGGAGGACTCCAGTTTTATGAGTTGTTAGTAGTAGTTCTTTTGAGGAGTCATGGGTCTTGTCTCAACACTTATCTTTGTATAGTAGAGGCTTCATAGATAGACAGTTTTGGAAAGTCTTTCAGTTTCACATATTTTATTTAAAACTTATGTTTCATACTAAGTATATTCAGCGATGTTTTAAAATTCACTAAATCATTTTTAAATGTTTCTTTCAATTTGATGCTTATGTATTCTTGCGCCAGTCTTCCGCTTGTAGTCAGCTAGGATTAGGGTTCGGTGGAGGGCCAACAATGGTTCTCAAGTGTCGGCCCCGTCCAGGGTGTAGGCTCAGATCGTGACAAACTTGGTATCAGAGCACATAGTTCAAGTGTCCTAGGGTGTCTATGAAGCCGTGTCAAATAGGATCTTATTTATAGTTGTAAGGGCCCCACTTCTATAAATGAGGGACTAAGTATATCTTTGTACAGTAGAGGCTTCATAGATAGACAGTTTTGGAGAGTCTTTCAGTTTCACATATTTTATTTAAAACTTATGTTTCATACTAAGTATATTCAGCGATGTTTTAAAATTCACTAAATCATTTTTAAATGTTTCTTTCAATTTGATGCTTATGTATTCTTGCGCCAGTCTTCCGCTTGTAGTCAGCTAGGATTAGGGTTCGGTGGAGGGCCAACAATGGTTCTCAAGTGTCGGCCCCGTCCAGGGTGTAGGCTCAGATCGTGACAAACTTGGTATCAGAGCACATAGTTCAAGTGTCCTAGGGTGTCTATGAAGCCGTGTCAAATAGGATCTTATTTATAGTTGTAAGGGCCCCACTTCTATAAATGAGGGACTAAGTATATCTTTGTACAGTAGAGGCTTCATAGATAGACAGTTTTGGAGAGTCTTTCAGTTTCACATATTT